>JBBGZY010001594.1:2522500-2542500 GCA_037952925.1 Lithobates clamitans
TCTGTACCTTGTTACAATCCGAACTGGACCGGGGGTACATGATCGGCCTTTACCAAGTCGAATTTCACCATATGCAGATTCAGCCCTATTGGACATGTCAAGGGCAAGTTTTCAAATAAACTTAATTTAGTGTATGACTTGTCCACGCCTCATTGTTCTCACATCCCAAGTTTGAACTCCCTAATACCCTCAGAGGAATTTTCCCTTAAATATACATCAGTCAACCTAGGTATTCAAGCCATCATTAGCATAGGAGTAGGTGCTTGGCTGTCCGAAGCGGACATCTCAGGCGCATTCAAATTACTGCCCATCAAGCCATCCCTCTGGCGATGACATGGAATCAAGTGGAAAGGCTTGTATTACTTCGCCACTAAGTTGACATTTGGCTCTAAAAGCAGCCAGTGGCTGTTCAATACTTTTGCCCAATCCCTTTCCTGGACCTTGTTGCACCATGCACAGTGGCAGAAAAGAAAGTGATCCACTATCTTGATAACTTCCTGCTCATTGAGAAACCCGGTGAGCCCCCAGTAGACTTGGACAGCTTCAGATCGGTCCATCTCACCTTTTACTTGTAGGTATGAGCCAAACACCCCCCCCCCCCCGTTCGGTTCACACCAGAACTTACGAACAGGCAAAATTTGTACGAACACCGTTAAAGCCTATGGGACACGAACATGAAAAATCAAAAGTGCTAATTTTTAAAGGCTTATATGCATGTTATTGCCATAAAAAGAGTTTGGGGACCTGGGTCCTACCCCAGGGGACATGTATCAATGCAAAAAAAAATGTTAAAAACTTTTTTCAGGAGCAGTGATTTTAAGAATGCTTAAAGTGAAATAATAAAAATGAAATATTCCTTTAAATATCATGCCTGGGGGGTGTCCTTAGTATGCCTGTAAAGTAAAGCGTCTTTCTCGTGTTTAGAACAGTACCACAGCAAAATTACATTTCTGAAGGAAAAAATGTAATTTAAAACTGCTTGTGGCTGTAATAAATTGTCAGACCGCAACAAAATAGATGAAAAAAAATCATTGAAAAAAACAGCATGGGTTCCCCCCAGTCCAATAACAGGCCTTTTGGGTCTGGTATGAATATTAAGGGGAACCCGGCACCAAATTTTTTAAAAAAAATTGCATTGGGGTCCCCCCAAAATCCATACCAGGCCCTCCAGGTTTGGTATGGATTTTAAGGGGAACCCTGCGCCAAATTATTTTTAAAGAATGGAATGGCGTGGGGTCCCCCTAAAATCCATACCAGACCTTTATCCAAGCACGCAACCTGGCAGTCTGCAGGAAAAGAGGGGGGGATGAGACAGCGCACCCCCTCCTGAACCATACCAGGCCACATGCCCTCAACATAGGGAGGGTGTTTTGGGGTCCCCATGTTGATGGGGACAAGGTCTTCATTCCCCACAACCCTTGCCCGGTGGTTGTGGATGTCTGCAGGGGGGGGCCAGGATCTGGGGGCCCCCTTGTTAAAGGGGGCTTTCGGATTCCGATAAGCCCCCTGCCTGCAGACCCCCACAACCACCAGGCAAGGGTTGTGGGGAAGAGGCCCTTGTCCCCATCAACATGGGGACACGGTGTTTTGGGGGGGACCCCAAAACACCCTTACCATGTTGAGGGTATGTGGCCTGGTATGGTTCAGAAGGGGGGCGCTCTCTCGTCCCCCCTTTTCCTGCAGCCTGCCAGGTTGCGTGCTCGGATAAGGGTCTGGTATGGATTTTGGGGGGAAACCTCACATCATTTTTTTTATTTCGGCACAGGGTTCCCCTTAAAATACTTACCAGACCTGAAGGGCCTGGTATGGATTTTGGGGGGCCCCACGCAATCTTTTTTTTACATTGTGGACATTTTGGCAGGCGCAAGATCCCGACCAAATTCTCAGGCAAACTGGACATGGACAAACTGGAATGGAATTTTCAATGTTCATTCCATCAGTATCCTCTTCTTCACCTCGGGTAGTCACGGACGCCACAGCCTCTACAGGCTTCGTTGCAATTTTTGGCCATTTGTTTGCAGGGCCATGGCCACCAGAAATCCTCCTGATCCCTGAGTTCAGTCAGTCATCCTCACTATTTGAACTCTACCCCATTGAGGCAGCAGCTCAGGTCTGGGGCAGCACCTTGTCAGGGCAAAAAGTGACCTTTGCCACAGACAATCAGTCCACAGCTAATATCATAAATAAAGGCAGGTCCAAATCGCTAGCCATCGTGTAATTCTTGCGCAGGCTGGTGCAACTATCCCTGCAGCATCAATTCAATGTGCACTGTATCTATATCCCGGGCAAGTGCAAAGTCTCAGCCGACGCACTGTCCCACTTTAACTTTGCGTCATTCTTTTCGCAGGAACCTGGAGCCAACCCGACCACTTCTCTTATCCCACCTTGGGACGCTGGGTTAAAGGAACACCTACATGTTGTGACCCGCCTCATAAATCAGTCATTATCCCGCAACATCCTGAAGGCCTACCACACCACCTGGAACACCTACGACAGGTTTCTAGCCTCATACCCTGGGGCAGTGTCGGGAGACGTCAAGCATGTCCTAGCCTTCATATCATACTGACACACACAGCTTGCTCTATCACATAACTCTAACTCTACTTAGCTGGCATCCAGCATTCTGTCTTCTTACAGGACCCTGTTAAGCCACCCCTGTTTGCAGCCCACACAGTAAAATCCATCCGATATCCAGAGGCAGTGGCCCGTAACCAATAGCAAGCGCCTACCCATCACTAGTGCCATCTTCAGGAACATGTCTACCATCCTTTCACATCCCTGTTTACCCAGCCAGATCATCCAAGCAGCCATCTACCTGGCCTTCTACGGTTTCTTATGGCCGAGAGAGTTCACCGCCACAGGCCCCATCTGTCAGGTATTGCGAAGACGCCACCTGAAACGCCAACAAGATCACTGTGTCCTACATCTCGTAGTGTCCAAAACGCAACAGTCCAGACCCGGGGTAGACATCAAGCTATTCCAAACCCACAACGCCTGGTGCCCAATGTCGATTCTAGACCAGTTGTTGTCTCATCTTCTCATGAGCATAGAGGATCGAGGAAGTGGGGCACAGGAGCGTCACCAGGATTACCCTTGAGACCCATAATGTCTGTATTTTCAACTTAAATGTGAGCTGACATCTGTATGTTTATTAAAGTTTTAGAAAACATCTACACTCAGAGGTGCCTCTCTCCTTGTCTTTTTGTCTCATCTGCCCAACCTATCGGAGTCCAGCCCGTTGCTACATTTCCTTACCAACCCTCTGAGTGGTAGCCAGTTCACCAGACACATTAGGATCCTCTTGCTTAACTTAGGCCTTGACCCCAGTCGCTATTCTGGACATTCTTTCTGTATCGGAGCAGCGTCAGCCGCATTACAACACGGGGTGCCAAACCATGTCTTCAAGAACTGGTGGAAATCCACTTGCTTCGATTGATATATTCCAAATCCTCGAGCAGAGATGTCGCAAGCCTTCAGTAAGCTTGTCAAGTAGTACATTACCAGCTTAATAAATATTTACCTCCCTATCCAAATGTTCTTGCCCTCTTTTCTTGGCATACTGTCCAGCCAACCAGGGCATACATCAGGTCTACTTTATGCTGTTAGTCTTGTGGTGTGTTTATGTGGTTCACATCTCTCCAGGTTATAGGGCTTTGACCATAAATAAGAAGGCCAGTATGGTGGCCTGAATTTTTGGGAGGAGCCCAGGGGACTATTTAAGCAGACCACCCACCTGTGGTCTTTTGTCAGTTCCAGTGTGCAGTACCCTCCCACCCATTCCCCTTTTCAGGGCACTTCTCTAAAAACATATCCCCTCTACAAGCATCCACTCCCTTATCTTGGGTATGCCCCCTTTTCTTGGCATACCGTCCAGCCGATCAGGCCACAATTCAGGTCTACTTTATGTTGTTAGTCTTGTGGTGTGTTTATGTGGTTCACATCTCTCCCGGTTATAGGCTCCGACCATAAATATATGTGTAGCTAGAGTAGAGATACATATTATAATGGAAAGTCATTACAATTATTTTTCTGTTTCAATTTTCATCAAGCTATAATTATAATACTGTATATATAAATAAAACTGCCACAAAATTAAATTGCACGTGCAATAATGGTAATCATGCTATTTTGCCACCCTTGCTAACAGCTGGAGCCATTGTGTACACAGTTTAAGATGATCTACTAATGAATCAAGTGAGGTGAGGCTTGCTGCACTTCCCAGCAGCCTTTCCCTTATTACAACACTGGTAGTAGTCATATTACATGCAACAACTTGTGTTTGTCACAAGACAAGTTACTGATTACAAAATTTTTTATATCACTCATAGAGCTCCAAAAAATGGGGTAAAGGTACACAGACAAAATTCTAGTCTAGCCTAAATGCATTACTAGTACTTATCTTATACTGGCATAATTTCTGTAATATTATATATATATATATATATATATATATATATATATATATATATATATATATATATATATATGTATATGTATATGTAGCACACCCCTCATAGGAGCTGCAGAAGTTAGGATTTCCCACTGCTACACGGCCAGGCACACAACATTTCCTTCATGCATTCAGACACAGAAAACAGTCCTTTGTTTGGGAGTTATATTTTAACTTTAACTTGTAATACGTATACAACATTCAACAGTTGACTTAGGTAGCCCTACAACAATTTTCAGGTCCACTTAGAAAAATACAAAAGTTACCCTTCCCCACCAAGTTGGGGTAATAAAGATGTGAGCTGCACACTAAAGGTTTACAATGCATAAAGGGACATACAGTAGCCCCTCAAATAGTATATATAGTATAGGTAGGCTGCACTCGACCTTTTGAGAGGCATCCTCAAAACATTTAAAATGTCGCTAAGAACCCAAACTGTATAAATGATAATTGTCAAATTTGAAGCATTCACATAAAAGTAGTACGAAAAGAAAGACAAAGCAAGAAAGTAGTGAATAGAGGGGAAGGGGACAGGGTAAGGAGTCAGAACTAGGCCAAGACTAATCTTCACCTTGGGGGCAAAGTTGATAAATTTGAGCCGGTTAAAGTGACCACAATGGGTTTATTCAAGCTGATCAAATTATGCTTCTCTGTGTGTGTTGCAATATTTATGCAGTGTATCACCTATGAGCAACCTTTTCTTTGTACAATTTCTAGGTACAATTGTCTTTACAAAAAAACAAAAATGCTTTATCGCAGCCATAACATGATTTTTAGCTTTGGATAATGTGTGGAAAAGTTATGTCATGTAACCCCATTTAGGACATTTTTGTTTACATCTTGTTCATGTGATGACCATATATAAAAAAATGTAGTTTTAGTAGTGGCACGTGTTTGATCAAGCAATAATAGGCCTGCATTGACCAATGAAAGTAATAGCCACAACAGATTGAAATACAGAGGGGATGCCAGATTGATAGCGAGTAATAAAAAATACTTCATAGTATCACCCTACATTTCCTGCACCACCCAAACATATGAGAGCTATAACCCTCAGTTCTGTTTAATCCTTTCACTGCCAGAGCCGTTTTTGCTTTTTTTTTTTGCACATATGTTTAACGGCTTCCCCCCCTGCCGACTGCTTATAAATGGCCAGAAGGGACAAAGGAGTACAACACTGTGTTGGCCAGCACTACAGAGGAAAAAGATTTGGGGTGCCTAATTCAGATGATTGCAAAATGACCAAACAGTGTGACCAGGTATTGGGAAAAGCAAATAGAATTCTAGGATGCATTACTAGAGGGATCACCAGCAGGAGAAAGCAGGTCCTGATTCCCCTATATAGAGCTTTAGTGAGACCTCATTTAGAATACTGTGTGCAGAGGTGGCTCTAGGCTTTGTGAGGCCTTAGGCAAAACCCAGACATGAGGCCTAAACACGCCCATAATGGGGAAAATAATTCAAGTGATAAAAATTAACTGTATAAATTGTATTAATTAAGAACTTTAAAGTGCTGGTGTCAGTGCTCTGTATCTCGGTGCTGGTGTCAGTGTTCTCTATGTCAGTGCTGGTGTCTGTGTTCTCTATGTCAGTGCTGGTATCTGTGTTCTCTATGTCAGTGCTGGTGTCAGTGTTCTCTATGTCAGTGCTGGTGTCAGTGTTCTCTATGTCAGTGCTGGTGTCAGTGCTCTCTATCTCGGTGCTGGTGTCAGTGCTCTCTATCTCAGTGCTGGTGTAAGTGTTCTCTATGTCAGTGCTGGTGTCAGTGCTCTCTATCTCAGTGTTGGTGTCAGTGCTCTCTATCTCAGTGCTGGTGTCAGTGTTCTCTATGTCAGTGCTGGTGTCAGTGTTCTCCATGTCAGTGCTGGTGTCAGTGTTCTCTATCTCAGTGCTGGTGTCAGTGCTCTCTATCTCAGTGCTAGTGTCAGTACTCTCTATGTCGGTGCTAGTGTCAGTACTCTCTATGTCGGTGCTGGGGTCAGTGCTCTCTATCTCAGTGCTGGTGTCAGTGTTCTCTATGTCAGTGCTGGTGTCAGTGTTCTACATGTCAGTGCTGATGTCAGTGCTCTCTATCTCGGTGCTGGTGTCAATGCTCTCTATCTCGGTGCTGGTGTCAGTGCTCTCTATCTCGGTGCTGGTGTCAGTGCTCTCTATCTCGGTGCTGGTGTCAGTGCTTTCTATCTTAGTGCTAGTGTCAGTGTTCTCTATGTCAGTGCTGGTGTCAGTGCTCTCTATCTCGGTGCTGGTGTCAGTGCTCTCTATTTTGGTGCTGGTGTCAGTGCTCTCTATCTCAATGGTGGTGTCAGTGTTCTCTATGTCAGTGCTGGTGTCAGTGTTTTCTATGTCAGTGCTGGTGTCAGTGCTCTCTATCTTGGTGCTGGTGTCAGTGCTCTCTATCTCGGTGCTGGTGTCAGTGCTCTCTATCTCGGTGCTGGTGTCAGTGTTCTCTATCTCAGTGCTGGTGTCAGTGCTCTCTATCTCAGTGCTGGTGTCAGTGAGGGAGGTAGCAGTGGAGAAGCCAATCAACAGGCAGTGCCAGTGCAGGATGAAGAGCACCCAGCCCACCATGGCTGAGGATCAGCACTGGACTGGGCTGGAGCCCTGCATAGGTGGGAGTAATGGCAGGGTGGGGGAGGGGTCGGGGGCTGTCAATCACAGATTGGCACACTGGCACAGGACTGAGCTGCCTTGACTGTGGCACTGATTATCAGGAGGAAGGGAGTGGAAGGGACGGGACAGGGGGTGGAAATAAAGGCAAGTGGCTGTGGCTGAGGGATGCTGGAAGAGCAGGGATGAGGGGTTGGCTCTCTCTGATGATAGTGGTGGCTGGCTGTAGGAGGGGTTTTAGGGCATGGTAGATGTGCCTCTCCCTGCAACTGGAGCCCAGAATCCCACCCCCCCACACTGATTGACAGCCCGAGAGAGGGGCCGCCCGGACACCTCTTCTCTCCTCCCTCCCCCTTCCATCGGCTCCAATACAGCCCTGGCGAGGCTTCCTCCCCAACGGGACCCTCCTCTTCCCCTCTGCTTACCAGTCAGGTGCTGGATGACTCCTTCGGGTGTGCCGGGATCACTCAGTGGAGCACTTCAGTGGGGGGTGAGGGGGGGCGATCTGCGGCTTCGGAACAGCGGGAATATTTGTATTGTCATTTTGCTCCGGCTGCTGTAATGAGTCGCCTCCCCTTCTCCTCCCCCAGAAAACACAGTGCTGGCCCCGCCTTCCCCCCAGGACAGCCACGGCTCTGTCTTCTCTCCAAGGAACTCACAGGCAGCTCTGCTGGCTGAGTGGCCGGAGCGCAGCGCCACCGCAGCGGCATTGTCAGCAGAGGTGGCTCTGCAGTTAGGCAAATTAGGCGATTGCAAGGCCCCTGTGAGTGTGGGGCCTTAGGCCACCGCCTAATTTGCCTAATTAGAGAGCCGCCTCTGACTGTGTGCATTTCTGGCAACCTCACTTACAAAAAGATATTGATAATCTAGAACAAGTCCAGAGATGGGTAACAAACGGTGAAAGGTCTGGTGGATAAAACATATCGGGAGTGATTTCAGGAACTTAAAGTGTTACTAAACCCACAACAGTAAAATTAGTCTCTATATGCAGTAAAGCATGCTTGTTATAGTGGAACCTAAGCAGTTAATCCTCTGCATTGTGTAAAAAAGGCTGTTTGATCCTGTATGCACAGATCCTTCCCTTCTTGCGTTGTCCCCAAAACATGTCCGGATAAGAAAGAGTTACTGGAGTCAGGCTGCATATGCTCAGTTTGATGTCTATTGCTAGAGAGTTTTTTTTGTTCTTGGAGGAGTGAATGAAATCAGCTCAGGGCTGATCAGCACTGTCCAGCCAGTGAGTCAGGGGTCCTGCATCCTGTAACTGAGGCCCTGATTCATCACGACAATAGCCAAGCTATTGCTAGCCAAGGCTGCCTCCCATTATCCTCCTGCTTAAGAACACGATAGGGTACATTCACACCTGTAACATGAAGAAACGCCGCCATCTTTGGTCACTCACATTCTCCAGGTTTGAGGCCTACAATAAGGAATTATTAAGGCTTAACACAGAGCAGATGGTCTGATTCCCAGTGGTCCAACTGATAGCAAACTGAATTCGCTGCTTGTTACGAACTGGCCAAGGGTACCTCCCCCTGTTTTCCTTACCTCAGGACATGGGAAGGGTATGCACATACCTGTTGAAAAAAGCCATTCTGCCCTCTTAGCCACTTTTGTTCTCCTGGCCTAAGGCCCACACTCCCTATATCTGAGGATATTTTATATAAAAGTGTCCACACTGGTTGCTTTTCTTCTGCTTTATTTGAACCATAACAGGTTGCTCCATCGTACAGCACACAGCAACATAGGTTCCTCCTACCCAGAAAATCTCACAGGATCAAAAATCAGGGGTTTTTGTCTTTCTCAGTACAACATTTCTTGACCTGGAATCTGGAATTTACTAAAGGCATAATGGGCTTTATTCACAATGTGGTATTTTACCACATCCCAGTATGCAGTAAGATACTTCACAGCGTTTTTCAAAACGTTTTTTGTCATTCACTAGGGATGAGCCGAACACCCCCCTGTTCGGTTCGCACCAGAACATGCGAACAGGAAAAAAGTTCGCTCGAACACGCGAACACCGTTAAAGTCTATGGGACACGAACACGAACATGAATAATCAAAAGTGCTAATTTTAAAGGCTTATATGCAAGTTATTGTCATAAAAAGTGTTTGGGGACCTGGGTCCTGCCCCAGGGGACATGGATCAATGCAAAAAAAGTTTTAAAAACGGCCGTTTTTTCAGGAGCAGTGATTTTAATAATGCTTAAAGTCAAACAATAAAAGTGTAATATCCCTTTAAATTTCATACCTGGGGGGTGTCTATAGTATGCCTGTAAAGGGGCGCATGTTTCCCGTGTTTAGAACAGTCTGACAGCAAAATGACATTTCGAAGGAAA
Source organism: Lithobates clamitans (assembly GCA_037952925.1). Lineage (NCBI taxonomy): Eukaryota > Metazoa > Chordata > Amphibia > Anura > Ranidae > Lithobates > Lithobates clamitans. Next base: position 2,531,897 of record JBBGZY010001594.1, read on the forward strand.
AAACTCATTTAAAACTACCGCGGCTATTAATGAATTGCCGGTCCGACAATACACATAAAAGTTCATTGATAAAAACGGCATGGGAATTCCCCACAGGGAAACCCCGAACCAAAATTAAAAAAAAAAAAAATGACGTGGGGGGGTCCCCCTAAATTCCATACCAGGCCCTTCAGGTCTGGTATGGATATTAAGGGGAACCCCGGCCAAAATTTTAAAAAAAAAATGACGTGGGGTTCCCCCTAAATTCCATACCAGACCCTTCAGGTCTGGTATGGATTTTAAGGGGAACCCCGCGCCAAAAAAAAAAAATCCATACCAGATGTCACCAGCTCGATGCGGATGTGTGGGCGCCAGTGCGCATGCCCGAGGAGCTGGAGATCCCATCCTACTACAGGTCCCATGGGGCACCGCGGTCCCACACAGAACCGACATAAGCAGTAGGATACATGACGATTCCGACTGTGTTTCCGCGGCGCCCGGGCTGCAGGGATGGGAAGCGGAGCACAGACGTAACCCACTGATGTTCCGATCCCTCAGGAGGCGCGGCACAGGTGGGCACATCACAAGGATGTGCCCCGGGCATCTGTGTGGTTGCGATAGGCCCCGCTGAGACCAATGGAGGAAGGGAGCCGAGAACAACCAGGCTGAGGGAAATCAAAAGGGCAGCTGATCGGAGAGGCGAGGACCACACACACTACGATCCGATCAGTGGATCAAAGAGACAGAGCGCTTAAAAAAGACCCATAATAATAAATCAAAAAATTACACACAAATTACAACTGGTATGAATATTTGTTATACAATAACCATGTATAAAAATTGGGAATTACATACATCTGGGTATATTAAATCTATAATGATGCTGTAAGAAATGTTCTGCTATTTCTCCAAAAAAACACAGAGCTACTGCTGCAAACAAGAAGCTTCCAGCGCATTATTTAAATACTAGTCTGTACAACAAGTTACGGGCCCAGCGCACCCAGAAGGTACCCAGCAGGGTCAGTGAGTACTTTATACAAGCTACTGAAAAATGGCAAGTAGTTCAGATGTGAAGTTTGGAATAGTAAAGCTGAACAATGCCAATTACCAGCTGTGGAAGTTCAAGCTAGAAATGCTTTTTAGCATGGATGACTTGTGGTAAGTCCTGAATACAGACAGACCCACAAATGGGGAGACGGAGGACTGGGACAGGAAAGATAGACAGGCAAAAGTGACGATAAGAAAGCAGTCATGTGGACTTCATTACAAAAACTGCATGAGCGTTCAAGCCTCAACAGTAGGAATGAGCTTCGAGTTCGAGTCGAACTCATGTTCGACTCGAACATTGGCTGTTCGCAAGTTCGCCGAACAGCGAACAATTTGGGGTGTTCACGGCAAATTCGAATGCCGCAGAACACCCTTTAAAAGTCTATGGGAGAAATCAAAAGTGCTAATTTTAAAGGCTTATATGCAAGTTATTGTCATAAAAAGTGTTTGAGGACCTGGGTCCTGCCCCAGGGAACATGGATCAATGCAAAAAAAAGTTTTAAAAACGGACGTTTTTTCAGGAGCAGTGATTTTAAAAATGCTTAAAGTCAAACAATAAAAGTGTAATATCCCTTTTAAATTTCGTACCTGGGGGGTGTCTATAGTATGCCTGTGAAGGGGTGCATGTTTCCCATGTTTAGAACAGTCTGACAGCAAAATGACATTTGGAAGGAAAAAACACATTTAAAACTACCCGCGGCTATTGCTTTGCCGACAATACACATAGTAGTTCATTGATAAAAACGGCATGGGAATTCCCCACAAGGAAACCCCGAACCAAAAAAAAAAAAAAAAAATGACGTGGGAGTCCCCCTAAATTCCATACCAGGCCCTTCAGGTCTGGTATGGATATTAAGGGGAACCCCAGCCAAAAATTTTTTAAAAAATGACGTGGGGTTCCCCCTAAATTCCACACCAGACCCTTCAGGTCTGGTATGGATTTTAAGGGGAACCCCGCGCCAAAAAAAAAAAAAAATGGTGTGGGGTCCCCCCTAAAATCCATACCAGACCCTTATCCGAGCACGCAACCTGGCAGGCCGCAGGAAAAGAGGGGGGGATGAGAGTGCGCCCCCCCCTCCTGAACCGTACCAGGCCACATGCCCTCAACATTGGGAGGGTGCTTTGGGGTAGCCCCCCAAAACACCTTGTCCCCATGTTGATGAGGACAAAGGCCTCATCCCCACAACCCTGGCCGGTGGTTGTGGGGGTGTGCGGGTGGGGGGCTTATCGGAATCTGGAAGCCCCCTTTAACAAGGGGACCCCCAGATCCCGGCCCCCCGCTGTGTGAAATGGTAAGGGGGTACTTACCCCTACCATTTCACTAAAAAACTGTCAAAAATGTTAAAAATGACAAGAGACAGTTTTTGACAATTCCTTTATTTAAATGCTTCTTCTTTCTTCTATCTTCCTTCATCTTCTCCTGGTTTTTCTGGCTCTTCTGGTTCTTCCTCCGGCGTTCTTGTCCAGCATCTCCTCCGCGGCATCTTCTATCTTCTTCTCCTCGGGCCGCTCCGCACCCATGGCATGGGGGGAGGCTCCCGCTCTTCTCTTCATCTTCTTCTTCATCCTTTTCTCTTCTTCCTTCTTCTCTTCTTCTCTTCTTCATTTTCTTCTCCGGGCCGCTCCGCATCCATGCTGGCATGGAGGGAGGCTCCCGCTGTGTGACAGCGTCTCCTCGTCTGATGGTTCTTAAATAACGGGGGGCGGGGCCACCTGGTGACCCCGCCCCCCTCCGACGCACGGGACATGACGGGACTTCCCTGTGGCATTCCCCGTGACGTCACAGGGAAGTCCCGTCAAGTCACCGTGCGTCAGGGGGGGCGGGGTCACCGGGTGGCCCCGCCCCCGTTATTTAAGAACCGTCAGACGAGGAGACTCCGTCACACAGCGGGAGCCTCCCTCCATGCCAGCATGGATGCGGAGCGGCCCGGAGAAGAAAATGAAGAAGAGAAGAAGGAAGAAGAGAAGAGGATGAAGAAGAAGATGAAGAGAAGAGTGGGAGCCTCCCCCCATGCCATGGGTGCGGAGCGGCCCAAAGAGAAGAAGATAGAAGATGCTGCGGAGGAGATGCTGGACGAGAACGCCGGAGGAAGAGCCAGAAGAACCAGAAGAAGATGAAGGAAGATAGAAGAAAGAAGAAGCATTTAAATAAAGGAATTGTCAAAAACTGTCTCTTGTCATTTTTAACATTTTTGACAGTTTTTTAGTGAAATGGTAGGGGTAAGTACCCCTTACCATTTCACACAGGGGGGGCCGGGATCTGGGGGTCCCCTTGTTAAAGGGGGCTTCCAGATTCCGATAAGCCCCCCGCAGACCCCCACAACCACCGGCCAGGGTTGAGGGGATGAGGCCCTTGTCCTCATCAACATGGGGACAAGGTGTTTTGGGGGCTACCCCAAAGCACCCTCCCAATGTTGAGGGCATGTGGCCTGGTATGGTTCAGGAGGGGGGGCCACACTCTCGTCCCCCCTCTTTTCCTGCGGCCTGCCAGGTTGCGTGCTCGGATAAGGGTCTGGTATGGATTTTTAGGGGGACCCCACGCCGTTTTTTTGTTTTTTTTTGGCGCGGGGTTCCCCTTAAAATCCATACCAGACCTGAAGGGTCTGGTATGGAATTTAGGGGGAACCCCACGTCTTTTTTTTTTAAATTTTGGCCGGGGTTCCCCTTAATATCCATACCAGACCTGAAGGGCCTGGTATGGAATTTAGGGGGACTCCTATGTCATTTTTTTTTTAAATTTTGGTTCGGGGTTTTCCTGTGGGGAATTCCCATGCCGTTTTTATCAATGAACTTCTATGTGTATTGTCGGCAATGCAATAGCCGCGGGTAGTTTTAAATGTGTTTTTTCCTTCCAAATGTCATTTTGCTGTCAGACTGTTCTAAACACGGGAAACATGCGCCCCTTTACAGGCATACTATAGACACCCCCCAGGTACGAAATTTAAAGGGATATTACACTTTTATTGTTTGACTTTAAGCATTAATAAAATCACTGCTCCTGAAAAAACGGCCGTTTTTAAAACTTTTTTTTGCATTGATCCATGTCCCCTGGGGCAGGACCTGGGTCCCCAAACACTTTTTATGACAATAACTTGCATATAAGTCTTTAAAATTAGCACTTTTGATTATTCTTGTTCGTGTCCCATAGACTTTAACGGTGTTCGAGCGAACTTTTTTCCTGTTCGCATGTTCTGGTGCGAACCGAACAGGGGGGTGTTCGGCTCATCCCTACTCAACAGTAAGCTCTTTCTACTAAGAAAGCTCTATAATATGAGACTAGAAGAAGGCCAGCAAATGTGTGACCACGTGAATGCTATGCTAGAAATCATAGTGCAGCTATGCACCATCGGAGAGGACGTCAAAGATAACCATATTGTTGCCCTTCTCTTCTGCAGCCTTCCAGAGACATATACTGCTCTTATTAATGCTTTAGAGACTTCAAGAGTTCATTGCCATGTCTAGGAACAAATTCCAACACAAACTAGGAATAATACTCACCGACAATGGGGGAAAATACATAAGCAAAGAAGTGGCCTCATATCTGAAGAGACAAGAAATGGTACACCAGACAACCACACCATACACTCCTGAACAAAAGGGTGTAGCAGAAAGTAAAAATTGCACTCTTATAGAAATGGCCAAATGCATGTTGTCGGATGCCAACCTACCTCACAAGTACTGGGGAGAAGTAGTAATGACCACAACCTACCTACAGAACAGACTACCCTCAAGAGCCATTAAAAGTACTCCATTTGAAATGTGACATGGATCAAAGCCTAGCATAGGGCACATAAGAGTGTTTGGATGTAAAGCATATGCCTATAATCCAAGTGAAAAGTGATCCAATCTGGAGAACAGAGCCATAGAGGGCATTCTAGTAGGCTACAGTGAGCAAACTAAGGGTTACAGAATCCTAGACCCAAATACTTGCAAAGTGACAATAAGCCGTAGTGTTTATTTTGATGAGAGCCCATCATCAGATACAAAGATCCCTGAAAGCTGTGAAGTGAATATGCCCAGCAAACCAGAAGAAAAGGTTGACCAAAGCGAACCTGTGCACAAGAGGAGGAACATTGCCTAAATCAAGTTCCCCGCCAGATCCTGCTGAACTGTCTGAAGTCAGAAGATCCACTCGGCCTACAAAGGGGATACCACCCCGAGAGCTGTCATACACTGTCAAAACACAGCATACTTGAACCAACAACCTGGCAAGACATAGAAAAATTGCCAAAACATGAAGCCAATACATGGAGAAAGGCAGCAGCAGAAGAATTAAGGTCACTTCAAGAAATTAAAAACCTGGACACTCACAGAGCTCCCTCCTAACCGCAAAACTATAGGAAGTATGTGCACTTTCAAAGTAAAGTCAGGCGCAGAAGGAAGTCACAAATACAAAGCCAGACTAGTTGCCAAGGGATACGCCCAGAAATTCATTAAAGATTATGATGAAACATTCGCTCCCGTCGTAAAACACTCCACCTTTAGAGCACTTCTTAGCATTGCGGCAGGGAAGGGCATGCAAGTGAAACACCTAGACGTTAAAGCTGCTTTCCTATATGGAGACATTAAGGAAGATCTCTACATGGAGCAACCACCAGGGTTTGAGCAAGGAGACAATCTTGTGGGTAAACTTCAGAAAAGCATCTACGGTCTTAAGCAATCTGCAGGGATGTGGAATGAAAAAGTGAATGAAGTACTTACCAGAGAGGGATTTTCAAGAAGTAAAGCAGACCCCTGTCTCTACTCCCAGGAATGAAGACAGATGGATATACATCCTTATTTACGTTAATGACATTATAACCGGTTTTGAAAAAGAAGGGGATTATAATCAGTTCACAAGCTGAAAGAAAATTTTGAAATCAAAGAGCGAAGGAACATTAGCTACTATCTAGGAAGCCAAATAGAGAGATAAGAAGATGGAAATTATCTTCTTAACCAATCTCAGAAAATCTCCGAAATCTTGAAACAATTACATATTCAAGATGCAAAGGAGGTGAAAACTCCTATGAAACCAGTTTATCAAAAGAGCAATCAAGCAGAAAACTTGCTACCCAACAATAATATGTATCACAGAGCAATTGGTAAGCTGCTATATGTAGCCACTGTGACAAGAACAGACGTAGCTGCAGCAGTGGGCATACTATGCTGGAAAGTTTCAGCTCCCTGTCAGCATGACTGGAACGCAGTAAAAGAGTGATACAATACCTCAAAGGAACAATTCAGATGAAGTTACAGTTACCAGCAACATCCAGTCCAAAACTGGTCGGGTATGTGGATGCTGATTGGACCAGGGACTGCACAGACCGCAAATCCACAAGTGGATTCATCTTCCAGTATGGGAAAAGAACCATAAGTTAGTCTAGTTGAAAGCAACAAGCAACTGTCGCTCTATCTTCAACTGAAGCAGAGTATATTGCAGCAGCACATGCGTGTTAAGAAGCGATATGGATTTGTCAACTTTTTGTGGACATTGGGATAGACATGTCAAAATCCATTCCCATTTTTGAAGACAATCAGGGATGTATAAAGCTTGCGCAATCAGAAAGGGTCAATCCTAGAACCAAACACATTGACGTCAAGCATCACCTACTGAGGGACAATCAAGGGCAAGGTGTTATTGACATTCAATATTGCCAGTCAGAGGAGATGACTGCCCATACACTCACCAAGCCTTTGCTAAAGAAATGTCATAGTTATTTCCAGAAGAAGCTGAATGTAATTTGACAAAGCACAAGGTGTTGAGAAAGGGTGTTTGGAAAACAGCAGCATGTAATATAAAGTACTCTGAACTATATACTGTATGCATTATACCTATCTATCTAGCAGGTGGCACTGTAGTGTGTATCTATGGTAATGTAATCAGAGGAAGTGTTATCTCTCTCAGTGTATGTAGTAGTTGTATCCTCTTTTTTCCTGTTCCCTGATAAAGACATGCTGTAAGATATGTTCTGCTATTTGTCCATAAAAGCAAAGCTAGTGCTGCAAACAAGAAGCTTCCAGCACATTATTTCAATACTCTGCACAACACCCTCAAGATGGGGGGGATGCTTAGGGGAAGGGGGCGCTCTGCCCCCCCAAGCACCTTTTTAAGGGCCTTATTCCCACAACCCGTCGGTGGTTGTGGGGGTCTGCTGGCATGGGGCTTATCATAATCTGGAACCGACCCAGTATGGCCCAGTTGGTGATATCACAGGGAAGTGGTGCCACCCAGTGATTTCACCGGGTGGCACCGCCCCTTAGTTATTTAAGTACTGTCAGACTGCAAAGCTGGCAGATGGCTGGTGTCTTCATTGGGAGAGAAGCAGGTTGTTGTTTTTTATGGGTTTTTTTGAGACGCCATCATGATTGATGATGGACCTACATCGGGGGACATTTTTTAATTTTTTTTTTTTAAATAATGGACTTATCAAAAACTGTCTACTGTCCTTTTTTACACTACACATTTTTTTGGTCAAATAGTAGAGGGCCCCCTTGTTAAAGGGGCTTCCATGTTCGGATAAGGGTCTGGTATGGATTTTGGGGGGCCCATGCCATTTTTTTCTTTTACATTTTGGAGTAGGGGTTCCCCTCAAAATCTATACCAGACCCGGATGGCCTGGTATGGATTGGGGGGACCCCATGCCATTTTTTTCTTAATTTTTCAGTGCTGGCTTTTTTTTTTTACATTTAGCTGTCAGCGGGAATAAAAGCTCTGCTGACTTCCATCATCATGTGCATATAAAAAGCTTCCTTGAATGCAGGACTGGCACTCCCGCTGGGTGAACTGGGCAGCCCTGCCGCCTAGGGGCACACAGCTGCCTAGCTTAGCCTAGGAAGGATGCAGGCAGGCTGGCCCGGATAGATGGATCACTCATGTAGTTCCCGGCTTCCTCCAACCTCCTCTCCACTCCCAGCTCCGACAGCAGCCAAAGGACAGGCAGATTGGGGCCCCTGAGGACCGGCTGGAGGCACATGCAGCTAGGGACTGATACCTGCCCTCCTCTCCACTCCCAGCTCCGACAGCGGCCGAAGGACAGATGGATCAGGGCCCCGCCGAGGACCAGCAGGAGGCGTATGCAGCTAAGGACTGTTACCTGCCCACCTCCCCACTCCCAGTGGCCCGGAGGACAGGCGGTTTGGGGGCAGGCGGGAGGCGCATGCAGCCAGGGACTGCAACCCGGGAGAGTCCGCGTTCTATGACATAGAGCAGAGCACCCCCATCCTCACCAGCCAGAAGGAGAAAGGCCCTCCCTGCTGCCGGCCAGTGTGAACAACCTATGGAAGGAGGTACCTGGCATCATAAACATAACACACTTACCCACAGACTGGGACAGGGGGTGCACAGAAGGGACTGCAGATAGGGCTAGGGGCCCCACTTTCATCCCAATCCCCTCTCTCTTTCTCTCACCCCCCTCTCTCATCCCCAATCCTTTCTCTCTCTCCACAATCCTCTCTCTCTCTCTCCACAATCCTCTCTCTCTCCCCCACAATCCTCTCTCTCCCTCTCCCACAATCCTCTCTCTCTCTCTCTCTCTCTCTCTCTCTCTCTCTCTCTCTCTCTCTCTCTCTCTCTCTCTCTCTCTCTCATCCTCCTCCCCTCTCTCTCATCCCTGATCCCCCCCTCTCTCTCTCTTTTTCTCTCTCGCTCTCTCTCATACCCAATCATCCTATTGAAGGAGGTACTGGGCATCATACACATAACACACTTACCCACGGACTGGGACCCCCTGTCCCAGTCCGTGAGTAAGTGTAAGGGCTTGCCTTCGTTGAAGTCCATAGTGCAGAGATGTATGCTCACCCTTGCAAATACACACAGCCCACGGTAACAAGGTAAGAAGCTACCTGGGCTGTGAATCTGTGCACGGGGGCTTGACAGGAATTTACCAAAGGATTGACCAGGTAAAGCCATAGTCAGGGATTCCAGAAGTCAGAATAAATGATAAACAAGCCAGGGTCAGAAGCCGGGGTCAGTCTTGGAACACTGTAACTTGAACACAGGAACACTGGAACACTGAAATACTTAGGCAAAACAAGAGACACAGGAACACAGGACCCTTTGGCAATGATAGAGACAAGAGACAATGAACTGACAAAGCCCTCAGAGTGAGCAAGTGTTTTAATCCCAGTTGATTGGATAAACTGCCTCAGTTGAACCAGGAGTGACAGGTACTAATTGCAACAAGATCCAGAGTATGGTCCTAGTATTTCATGCAGAACTGTGAAAAGCTGGAAAGCAGGCTGAAAGGAACTGAGATGTGGCTCAGAGGCAAAGTAACAGGCAGTCATAGGTTCAATACCTCTTAGAGCCACTTGGGGCGTGACCACGCCTGGCCGTCTGCATGGCACGGTAGGGACCATGACAGTAAGTGTATTATGTGTATGATCATCCTCCCCTCTCACCCCTCTCTCTCTCATCCCAAAACTCCCCTCTGTCTCTCTTATCCCACCTCTCTCTAATCCTCCCCTCTGTCTCTCATCGACAATTCCCCCCTCTCTCTCTCTCTGTCTCTTTCATTCACCACTCTCTCATACGCCCAATCATCCCCTCTCTCATCCCCTCTCTCTCCCATCCCCAATCCCCCCTCTCTCTCTCTCATCCCCCTCTCTCTCCCATTCCCAATCCCCCCTCTCTCTCTCATCCCCTCCCTCTCACCCCCCTCTCTCATTGCTCTCTTGTCCCCCTCTCTCTCTCACCCCAATCCTCTCTCTCACCCCCAATCTCCTCTCTCTCATCCCCAATCATCCCCTCTCTCATCCCCAAGCATCTCTCTGTCAGGGCTGGGCCCAGCCCTTCCTTCTCTGAGCTGGCCGCTCAGCTGTCGGCTAATTGTCAGCTCCTATCTCTCCACAGTGACTCACCTGTTGCTGATCCTGCTCATCTGTCCTGCCTACTTAAGCCGTCCAGTCCAGATGATCTCTGCCTTTGCCTTGGTCACATCTCTAGCCGATTGCCAACCGGCTCATGCCGATATACGTCGGCAGAAGGGCACGTACAGGTATATTAATGTACCTGTACGTTGCCCTTTAAGAAGCGGTTTGCGGGTGCCTGCGATTGTCTCACGGAGATAAAGAACGGGGAAATGCTGATGTAAACAAGCATTTCCCGTTCTGCCTAGTGACACTGATTACAGCTCCCTGTAATTGGGAGCGGTGATCATTGTCATGTCACACATAGCCCAGCCCCCCCACAGCTAGAATCACTCCCTAGGACACACTTAACCCCTTTACTGCCCCCTAGTGTTTAACCCCTTCACTGTCAGTCACATTTACACAGTAATCAATGCACTGATCGCTGTATAAATGTGAATGGTCCCAAAATAGTGCCAAAAGTGTCCGATCTGCCCGCCATAATGTTGCAGTCATGATAAAAATCGCTGATCCGCCGCCATTACTAGTAAAAAAAAAATTAATAAAAATGCCATAAAACTATCCCCTATTTTGTAGATGCTATAACTTTTGCGCAAACCAATCAATAAACGCTTATTGCGATTTTTTTTTTTACCAAAAATATGTAGAATACATATTGGCCTAAACTGAGGAAAAAAAAATTTTTTTATATATATATATATTTTTTGGGGATATTTATTATAGCAAAAAGT
>JBBGZY010001594.1:2545000-2633781 GCA_037952925.1 Lithobates clamitans
AATGAGTATAACCATTTTGCAGGATAGGTTGTCATCATACTGCTAGTTTATGAAGATGGAAGGGGTGTTTATTCATCAATGAATACTTTCCAGTCTTTGAAACAGATGTCTGCCTAGAGTGAGGAAGTGAAACAAGAAATTCATTGTGAGTGCAAGAAGATGTTGGATGATCAAGGGAAAATATATTAATATATGTAATATTAGGTTTTCCTGTTTACGTTGAATAGAGTTACACAACCAAAGAATTGTGCAGGCACAAGCATTACCTCTCCAATTCCTGCTTTCACACTTGTACTTTAATTTCTTTTTAAAATAAATGTTTTATAATTTAACATGAGCATATGCTTAGTAGATCCAGATAATTAGGCAGTTCAAACTATTTGCAAACTTTGAATTTTCTTGTAAATTTCAGACTAGACCCCCTCCTTCCCATTTCCCTATTGGTCACTGAGGTTGCTCATCAAATTTATAACTCTTTAGAATTTAGGAAGGCAGGAAAGATGGGACTTTGGTTTGGTTTGACCAGTTTAAAAAACAAACAATCCTATATAATATCTTGAAAGCTACCATATAACCACTGGAAACTAAAATGAATTAAAGTGGAATTTTCTGCATTAAGGTAAAAAAAAAAAACTTTCAATGTCAGCTCCCCCCCAGACTTCCCCTTAAACACTTACCATTCTTGATCCAGCACCAACATCTGCTGCAGCACTTCTCTCCTCCCCCCGATCTCAAAAGAGGTGGGATCAATTGGCTGTCAGTCAAAACCAGTAAGGAGAGAGCGGGGCGGGGCCCAAACCATGCTGTGTGTGTCAATGGACACACACAGCCCATCTTGGGAGTGCGCCCACATGAGTGCCCCCATAGTAAGCGGCTTGCTATGGAGGGCACTCACAGAAGAAAAGAAATGGAGTGCACCAGCGGGGGGACCCCAGAAGAGGTGGTTCGGAGCTGCTCTGTGCAAAATTGTTTCACAGAGCAGGTAAGTATAACATGTTTATTATTTTTTTTTTGCAAAATTTTTATTTAGTTTTCCATACGTATGAAAATGAAAACAGCATAGAACAGTATGCTCTGAGTGAAAATAAAAACATAGAAAGAAATAAAGTTCAGTACAGGCATGCTGAATAAGGACAGGTAGCCACCTATAGGTAAGACAATCCATAGAGCCAGCTAATACATAGCTTCAACTAGCCCCTCCCTCCATTCAGTATGCTCCAGTTAAGGGCCTACCAATGGTTCCCCCTCGAACCACCCAGATAAAGGTGGCCTATAGGCCCAGGAAAAAAAATGGGGAAAACATATACAAAGATGTAAAGAACCAGAGAGAACGCCAACAAAACTTTGTTTTCGGAATATCTGATCGCATGTACACAAGTCCGAGGCACAAAAGTTCACGCATGCTCAGAAACAAGCAGAAGGAGCCGCACTGGCTATTGAACTTCCTTTTTCTCGGCTCGTCTTGTACGTCATCACATTCCCACGTTTGTAATTGTCGGCCAACATTTGTGTGACCGTGTGTATGCAAAACAAGTCTGAGCCAACATCCTTCGAACAAAAATCCACGGTTTTGTTGGCGGAAAGTCCGATCGTGTGTACAGGGCATATGGGTAGATGGACCTAAGGGTCCACCCATTCTTATGAATAGGGCCAGAAAGAAGACCCATAAAAGAAACAAACCACTACTACCACCATTTCCTTTAGTCCACCCAGCTACCTATAGTCCTAAAAAGTACGTTCCCTAAAGCATATGAGAACAATCACCACCAGAGTAATCACTATAATAACTGTTTGTAAATGTCAGAGATACTAAAATCAATCCATAGCGCCCATGTCTTATAATATTTTTAATAAGTATCAGGGCACCGATGTCTCTATTCTTTCACACTCTGAATCTCTTGAACTCTCTCTAGCCAATCTCTAATGGTTGGAAACATAGCTGACTTCCAGTGGTGTGGTATGAGGCTCCTACTTGCCTTTAGAAGGTGGGGGAGTAAGGGGCACTTATAAGCCCTATTGACAATGTGCAATGGTGGAAAAGCATCGGTAGGGGGTCATGCACCAACTGACATTGATGGATATAATCAGATTCTGCACTTCTGCCTAGAGTGGTTTGATCAAGGGACAGTCTCACCAGATATGCAGGAACGTACCAGTCTGCCCACAATCCCTCCAGTATGAAGCACATCTTTGTATATACGGGACAGTGCAGCAGGGACCCTATACCATCATGCTTAAAGTTTAAAGCAGAACTCCTGGGTTTTCAAACTAACCAAAGAGGTATGGGCTAGCGTTGTAATTTTTTCAATGCTGCTGTCAGACACAATTCCCTTTCCCATTCTCTCATATAGTAGGGTACTGTATGTGTAGATTGGTTTAATAGCATGTTGTAAAGGTTAGATAACAATCGGGTGGTTTGGTCACCATATAGGCATAAGGCCTCAAAGGCAGAGAGGGTATCTTGAGAGCATGGTAGCTTCCCAAAGAAGGATTGTAGCTGAGTGTACTTTCATCCATCAAGCGCACTAATACCCCACTCCTGTATAATTGTGGATAAGGGTTTTAGCCTTGAGCCATGTATGAACTGGAATTAGCAGATTTCCTACACCCTTCCCCCAGGAATTGAAGAAGGCCAATTGTTCACCTGGGAGAAACCAAGGAAAACCGCCCAGAGGAGACAATGGGAAGTGGGGTTTGGCTAGAGCATATTTTTTATTTAACCTGTCCCAGATTGCCAACATGGCCTAAGAAAGTAGGGAATCTGCCACCCCTCTGTATGTACAAGGTAGCCAAAGTGCATGCTCCACATTCCTACCCGCCATGGTTTTCTGAAGGGGAACCCAGAGCTTGTCCAAGGTATGTAGGTTCCAATTAACAACGTGCATTAGCACGTTAGCTTGGTAGTAAAGGGAAAGATCCAGGAGGCCTAATCTGCCCGTCACATTTGCGTGACGCATAAGGTCATAGGACAGATGTGGGGGCTTGCCATGCCATACAAAAGTGGTAAACATGCGACAAACCTGCTGAAAGTACGCTTTTGGTATTAATATTGGAAACATTTGAAAAAAAAAATTGTGAAAGCACCGTCATCTTTAAGATATTTATTCTACCTAGCCACGTAAACTGGGTATTACCGCAAGCCACCAAATCAGCTTTTACTGCCGTCCGGAGTGGAGGTAAGTTAGCCTGAAATAGATCCTTTGGATCAGTGGTCAGGGAAACACCCAGATACTTAATAGGGCCATCCTGCCACTTAAAGGGGAAGGAGTCTGTCATAGTTTTCCTATCCTCTAAAGGCACATTAAGGAGCTTTATCACAGATTTACTAAAAATGATCTTGAAGTTTGAAAAGTCCTCTCCACTTCCTGGAGGAGACTTGGGAGGGCCACTAATAAAGAAAATGATGTCTTCCACAAAAGCGGCTAACTTATCTTCTGTAGACCTTACCTGGATGTCCAGGTTATTAGGATTCATCCTGACATTTCTTAAGAAAGCTTCCATCACTAAAATAAAAAGTAACAGGGATAGGGGACACCCCTGCCTGGTCCAATTGGAAATGGTTAGAGGGGAAAGAAAGAACTTGATTCACCTTCACTTGGGCCGTTGGACACCAGTATAAGGCAGCTACTCACACCCTCATCCTATCCTCCAGTGCAAGCTCCCATAGCACTAGCGTTTTGAACAGCCAGTCGATCCCATCAAAAGCTATTTCAGCATCAGACGAGAGGATAAGACAAAGGAGGGACCACTCCCTGGCCCAATGAATTAGAGAAATCGCCCTTTGAGAGTTGTTCCTACCCTCCCCACCAGGGACATTCCCACCTGATCCCTATGGACCAGTTCTCCCAGAAAATCTTTAAGCCAGTTTGTCAAGATCTTGGCCAAGATCTTAATGTCCAAGTTTAGGAGGGAGATTGGACAATAGCTCTGGCAAAGTGCTGGGTGTTGGTCTTTGCCATCTTTAGTGATACAGCAATGTGTGCCCATAAAGCCTTGGGCAGGATGTGGCCAATTTTAGTCAATAAGTTAAGGTACAATGTCAAAGGCAGCAGGAGAAGGTATATTTTAGCAGATTGGCCCTGGAATCTTTACAGAGGGCATACGCTTGATCGTACTGAGTACCTCCCTGGCGGCCCCCGATTCCTACACACGGGTGGCAATCTCAGAAGGTGAGTGCAATTTTTCGCCTGTCTGTGACAGGACAAATGGGACTCTGGTGACACGGATTTTCATCTAAGCGCTCTAGGCAACATTTGTTTCTCTGTTCATAAAACTTGTGGGCCACAAAATGCAGTCTTTGCTGAGTTTGAGCATCTAGGAGAAGTTGTAATTGTAATTGTTTCCTCAGGGCCTTTAGTTGGTTGCCTATTTGGGGGTCTCTTCTCTGTTTATGGAGAAGGCACAGGTCAGCTATTTGTTTAACAACCTATGAACTTTAGAATTGAGCTGTTTCTTTAGGAAAGAGCAATGAACACTCCTCAAACCACCACCTTGTGTGCCTCCAAAGAGCACACTCAGAGATGTCCCCCATGGAATTTTCAAGAAACTACTGCTTTAAGGTGGTTATGGACTGAACCCATCCACGTCCGCCTCATCCAACAGGTTCTCCTTAAGATGTCATGTCCATGGTCTGCACAACCTGCACAACGGTGCAATAATCAATTCCACAGCGGCATGGTCCGAGATAGACCTGTGCTGTTCATTTTGTTCTGAATTGAAATCCAGATGAATTTTAGTTTTTTGGAAATCTGGATGTATACGAATTTCCAAATTACAATAGTACCGAATTTAAACAAATCCAAAATTCGATTTGTTTTCGAATTGTTTTCAAATCGTTTTAAAATTCGAATAGTTTTCAAATTTGAATAGTTTTCAAATTTCCAAAGAGAATAAAATAGAATAGAAAATAAAGGAATAGAATAGAAAAAAAATGAATAGAAAAGAATGTAACAGAAAATATAATAAGATAATAGAGTAAAACAGAGCAAAATAAAATAGAAAATAAAAGAACAGAATAGACTAGAATATAATAGATTTAAAAATATAGAATAGAATTTTATAGAATATAACCATCTTCTGAAATTCGAATTTCAAATAGAATAAATCTTAATTTGAATGCATTAGAAAAGAATAGAATTGAAAAAAATGAATAGACTATAATAGAATAGAAAAGAAAATAATAAAAAAAAATAGAATCAATTTGAATTTGAATAGAATAGAACATAATAGATTAGAATAGAATAGAATAGAAAATAACAAAATAATATAGAAAAAAATCAGAATAGAAGAGAATAGAAAATAATAGAATAGTATATAAAAAAAACCAACAGAATATAATAGAATTAATATAACCATCTTCCGAAATTCGAATTGGAAATAGAATCAATTTGAATAGAAAATAATAGAATAGAAAACAAAATAATAGAATAAACAAATAGAAAAGGAATACAATTAGGAAAACAATAGAATAGAATAGAAAGAATATAACCATTTCCTAAAATGCAAATGGCTTCAATTCGAATTTGAATAGATTAGAAAAGAATAGATTAGATGGTTATATTTGTTCTATTCTATTCTGTTGTTTTTTCTATACTATTGTTATTTTCTATTCTATTCTACTCTATTCTTTTCTATTCTATTCAAATTCTAATTGATTCTATTTGAATTTTGGAAAATGGTTATATTATTTCTATTCTATTCTATATTTTTTTTAATTCTATTCTTTTCTATTCTATTTGAATTTCAGAAGATGGTTATACTCTTTCTATTTAGTTATATTTTTTTATTCTATTCCTTTCTATTCTATTCCATTCTATGCTGTTCTTTTATTTTCTATCCTATTTTGTTTTGTTTTACTCTATTATATTCTATTCTTTTTTTCTGTTATATTCTTTTCTATGCTTTTCTATTCTATTCCTTTATTTTCTATTCTATTTTATTATGTTTGAAAATTGGAAAACGATTCAAATTCGAAATATAAGCAAATGATTCCGGACGAGTGCACTTCCAAAAATCCAGTGGTTGACAGATGGAGCAGGGGACAAAAATGTAAACACGTTTTGCACAAATGTTAGTACTTATAAACTATTTGAATTAGAAAACTATTTGAAATTGATTTGAAAACTAATTAAGCTAATTTAACTAAATTAATTTATGTAAATAACTAATCGAAACAAAATGAAACAAAACAAATTTTTTCGTTCTGCACATGTCTAGTCCTAGAGCATGATAGGGTGGATAGCAGTATTCTAAACAGAAAGGCTTGGTCTGTCAGGAAAAAATCAATGCAAGAGTATGACTGGTGGACTTACGAGAAATAGGAGTAGCAACAGTTCACCAGTCGTAGACCGTGAAAGGATTTGAAAAGGTGCTTCCTAGCTGCCACGGACAGGGTGGCTTTACCAGAAGAGGAGTCCATACCAGGATACATACAGAGATTGAAATCCCCGCCCATAATAAAAAAAACAACAGAAAACTCATGTACCCTACTCAGAACATTGCCCAGGCCACCTGACCTGAATTAGGTATGTAAAAACAGTAAGTGGGCTACCATGTAAAGACCCTTTGACTATTATAAATCTACCTTCTAAATGCTCCTCAGTCACAAAGGGGCAAGTCTTGTGAATAGCGATAGCTACACGTTTTGCCCGTTTGATTGGAGAGGTGCTCTGGAACCAGCAATCATAAAGATGTAGAGGCAATTTGGGCACAGACCCCACAGTAAAATTGGTCTTTTGCAGCATTAGTATAAGGTTTCAAAGAACTTATCTACCGCCAAACCCCGCTGCGCCTAAAAGGTGAACATAGACCTCTGACGTTATATGACACTCTTAAACTTGGACATCAAAACTGTAACGACTTTCTTAATCTCACACACAGTGGCTAGGGTTGGACCATGTGGATAAAACTAAAAAAATGCAAAACAGAACAGGAGTAAAAACATAAACACTAAATGCAAACCCAGGGGTCTCCCCTCCTCCCCAGCATCCCAAATATAGGGATCCTCCAGGTCCGCCACGCCTAAGGGTATACCCCCCTCAGCCCCATTTCAAGGGGTGGTCCTACTTTGGGGAAGTAGGGAGGCCACAGGCATGGAGGCCCACTGCCGTGAGTGTAGAAAATCTTAGTTTCGTCAGCCATATACCTGCCAAGCAGGTGCAATTATTCACAGGCCATGTGAAAGTTCCCATTGGCCGCTTCCAATGCACAGTCCAGTAATGTTACGCTTATCCCTAACGCAGGTGCTCAGACACTGGCTTCTATGTTCCTCACCTATAGCAGCCCCCTCTCCCATAAGGCAAGCATGCCTACTGGTACTTGGTTGCCCCAGGACTTATACACAATGCTATAGGGCATGCGCAAACTGAGCAAAGCAAACAGGTACTTGTGGTTGGCAGACAGGCAAGATTCAGAATGATTAAGTAATTGAGTCAAGTAATTGCCAGACCACTGTTCCTATGTAAGAATAGTCAGGATCAATATCTGAAGTCAAAGGCAGGCAGAGTTCAGAGAATAGTCAATATCAGATCTGAGGTCTTAATCTAAGTAATCCATTCTAGCAGGGCAGACAAACAGGTAGAATGATCAGGTATTATACACACTATCACAAGCATGAGACTGCAGGCTTGGTATGCTTAAATTTAGTGTCCATTCAGAGTCTGGCCACATCAATCACCTTACAGGTGGACAGACAGACAAGGAGAATGCCATAGCGGAGGGGTGGAACCTGGGATTCAGTCAGGCTGCCACGGCCTCCTCCTGGCTGAGACTTTCCTGTGTATGAAAATGGTACATAGTTTTAGTTTTTTGGTCATCAATCACACACAATTTTCAGCTCATGACTGTTGCAAATTGAATGTTAACAAATAGAAAAGACTATCATTCTGACCCCAGCATTTTTCATTCTTGTCCCAATCATTTTTGGCTTCTACTGTCTATTGATTAGGGATGAGCTTCGAGTTCGAGTTGAACTCATGTTCTACTCGAACATTGGCTGTTCGCAAGTTCGCTGAACAGCGAACAATTTGGGGTGTTCGCGGCAAATTCGAATGCCGCGGAACACCCTTTAAAAGTCTATGGGAGAAATCAAAAGTGCTAATTTTAAAGGCTTATATGCAAGTTATTGTCATAAAAAGTGTTTGGGGACCCGGGTCCTGCCCCAGGGGACATGGATCAATGCAAAAAAAAGTTTTAAAAACGGACGTTTTTTCAGGAGCAGTGATTTTATTAATGCTTAAAGTCAAACAATAAAAGTGTAATATCCCTTTAAATTTCATACCTGGGGGGTGTCTATAGTATGCCTGTAAAGGGGCGCATGTTTCCTGTGTTTAGAACAGTCTGACAGCAAAATGACATTTGGAAGGAAAAAACTCATTTAAAACTACCTGCGGCTATTGCATTGCCGACAATACACATAGAAGTTCATTGATAAAAACGGCATGGGAATTCCCCACAGGGCAACCCCGAACCAAAATAAAAAAAAAAAAAATGATGTGGGGGTCCCCCTAAATTCCATACAAGGCCCTTCAGGTCTGGTATGGATATTAAGGGGAACCCCAGCCAAAATTTTAAAAAAAAATTGACGTGGGGTTCCCCCTAAATTCCATACCAGACCCTTCAGGTCTGGTATGGATTTTAAGGGGAACCCCGCGCCAAAAAAAAAAACGGCGTGGGGTCCCCCTAAAAATCCATACCAGACCCTTATCCGAGCACGCAACCTGGCAGGCCGCAGGAAAAGAGGGGGGGACGAGAGTGCGGCCCCCCCCCCTCCTGAACCGTACCAGGCCACATGCCCTCAACATTGGGAGGGTGCTTTGGGGTAGCCCCCCAAAACACCTTGTCCCCATGTTGATGAAGACAAGGGCCTCATCCCCATAACCCTGGCCGGTGGTTGTGGGGGTCTGCGGGCGGGGGGCTTATCGGAATCTGGAAGCCCCCTTTAACAAGGGGACCCCCAGATCCCGGCCCCCCCCCTGTGTGAAATGGTAAGGGGGTACTTACCCCTACCATTTCACTAAAAAACTGTCAAAAATGTTAAAAATGACAAGAGACAGTTTTTGACAATTCCTTTATTTAAATGCTGCTTCTTTCTTCCTTCATCTTCTTCTTCTGGTTCTTCTGGCTCTTCTGGTTCTTCCTCCGGCGTTCTCGTCCAGCATCTCCTCCGCGGCGTCTTCTATCTTCTTCTCCTCGGGCCGCTCCGCACCCATGGCATGAGGGGGGAGGCTCCCGCTCTTCTCTTCATCTTCTTCTTCATCTTCATCTTCTTCTTCATCTTCTTCTTCTTCTTCTTCTTCTTCTCTTCTTCATCTCTTCTTCCTTCTTCATTTCTTCTCCGGGCCGCTCCGCAGCCATGCTGGCATGGTGGGAGGCTCCCGCTGTGTGACGGCGTCTCTTCGTCTGACGGTTCTTAAATAACGGGGGGCGGGGCCATCCGGTGACCCCGCCCCCCTCTGATGCACGGTGACTTGACGGGACTTCCCTGTGACGTCACGGGGAATGCCACAGGGAAGTCCCGTCATGTCCCGTGCGTCAGAGGGGGCGGGGTCACCGGGTGGCCCCGCCCCCCGTTATTTAAGAACCGTCAGACGAAGAGACGCCGTCACACAGCGGGAGCCTCCCACCATGCCAGCATGGCTGCGGAGCGGCCCGAAGAAGAAGAAGAAGAAGATGAAGAAGAAGATGAAGATGAAGAAGAAGATGAAGAGAAGAGCGGTAGCCTCCCCCCTCATGCCATGGGTGCGGAGCGGCCCGAGGAGAAGAAGATAGAAGACGCCGCGGAGGAGATGCTGGACGAGAACGCCGGAGGAAGAACCAGAAGAGCCAGAAGAACCAGAAGAAGAAGAAGATGAAGGAAGAAAGAAGAAGCATTTAAATAAAGGAATTGTCAAAAACTGTCTCTTGTCATTTTTAACATTTTTGACAGTTTTTTAGTGAAATGGTAGGGGTAAGTACCCCCTTACCATTTCACACAGGGGGGGGCCGGGATCTGGGGGTCCCCTTGTTAAAGGGGGCTTCCAGATTCCGATAAGCCCCCCACCCGCAGACCCCCACAACCACCGGCCAGGGTTGTGGGGATGAGGCCCTTGTCTTCATCAACATGGGGACAAGGTGTTTTGGGGGGCTACCCCAAAGCACCCTCCCAATGTTGAGGGCATGTGGCCTGGTAAGGTTCAGGAGGGGGGGGCCGCACTCTCGTCCCCCCCTCTTTTCCTGCGGCCTGCCAGGTTGCGTGCTCGGATAAGGGTCTGGTATGGATTTTTAGGGGGACCCCACGCCGTTTTTTTTTTTTTTTTTGGCGCGGGGTTCCCCTTAAAATCCATACCAGACCTGAAGGGTCTGGTATGGAATTTAGGGGGAACCCCACGTCAATTTTTTTTTAAATTTTGGCTGGGGTTCCCCTTAATATCCATACCAGACCTGAAGGGCCTTGTATGGAATTTAGGGGGACTCCCACATCATTTTTTTTTTTTAATTTTGGTTCGGGGTTGCCCTGTGGGGAATTCCCATGCCGTTTTTATCAATGAACTTCTATGTGTATTGTCGGCAATGCAATAGCCGCGGTAGTTTTAAATGAGTTTTTTCCTTCAAAATGTCATTTTGCTGTCAGACTGTTCTAAACACGGGAAACATGCGCCCCTTTACAGGCATACTATAGACACCCCCCAGGTATGAAATTTAAAGGGATATTACACTTTTATTGTTTGACTTTAAGCATTATTAAAATCACTGCTCCTGAAAAAACGGCCGTTTTTAAAACTTTTTTTTGCATTGATCCATGTCCCCTGGGGCAGGACCCAGGTCCCCAAACACTTTTATTGACAATAACTTGCATATTAGCCTTTAAAATTAGCACTTTTGATTATTCATGTTCGTGTCCCATAGACTTTAACGGTGTTCGCGCGTTCGAACAAATTTTTTTCCTGTTCGCATGTTCTGGTGCGAACCGAACAGGGGGGTGTTCGGCTCATCCCTACTATTGATATGTAAACCACTTTCTTAAATCAGAGATTTATGATCAATAACATCTAGTTAACATCATTCAATTTTTGACAAGAAATATCTTCAACAATGCTATACCTGGGTCAAACTGGGCTCCTCCACATCTTCTTCCTGGTTTGAAGGCCCAGGTTGGACCTCAGGAGCCTCAGCTGATGTGAAAGGAAGTTTTGATAGTGATGGCCTGGGTTCCGTCTGGTCGGACAAAAAATGCAAGCTGTCGTAGTACCACAGCCTGGGGACATATACGTCATCTGCTGCTGCTCCGAATCTCAGGGAATCCTGGACTTTCTTGCGCTCCCTATTATATGTACTCCTGGTATTTGTCTATAAAGTTGGGCAGGAAATCAGGGGCTGTGAATTTGTCAACCATTTTATCTGCAAGACACAACACAAGACAAACCCTAATGTCAGGCTAAACTCTCTTAATCTTGTCCCGAAATAGGCCTCAATCTATAAGTAGTATAGGCCACTAACCACTGATGCCCCAAGTTACAATTGTATCTTCGTTTGAACAAAGACCCTTCAGGTCTGGTATGGATTTTAAGGGAAACCCCGTGCCAAATTTTTTTTAAAAATGGCGTGGGTCCCCCCAAAAATCCATACCAGACCCTTATCCGAGCACGCAGCAAAAGAGGGGGGGACGAGAGAGCGCCCCCCCGAACCGTACCAGGCCACATGCCCTCAAAATTGGGAGGGTGCTTTGGGGTCCCCGCCCCCTCTGACGTCACGGAGAATGCCACAGGGAAGTCCCCGTCAAGTCCCCGTGCTTCAGAGGGGTCAGGGTCACCGGGTGGCCCCGCCCTCAGTTATTTAAGAAGTGTCAGAAGACGAGAAGCGTCACACAGCTGGAGCCTCCCATCATGGATGCGGAGCGGCCCGAGAACGAAGAAGGGAAGAAGACGCAGCGGAGGAAGATGCCGAATGAGAACACCGGAGCAAGAAGCAGAGCATCGGAGGAAGAACCAGAGGAAAAAGAAGATGGAGGAAGAAACCGAAGGAAAATTTTGGCGTGGGGTTCCCCTTAATATCCATACCAGACCTGAAGGGCCTGGTATGGAATTTAGGGGGACCCCCGTGCCATTTTTTCTTTAATTTTAGTTCAGGGTTCCCCTGTGGAGAAATCCCATGCCGTTTTTATCAATGAACTTTTATGTGTATTGTCGGACCGACAATTCATTAATAACCGCAAGTAGTTTTAAATGACTTTTTTTCCTTTGAAATGTAATTTTGCTGTCAGACTGTTCTAAACACGGGAAACATGCGCCCCTTTACAGGCATACTATAGACACCCCCCAGGTACGAAATTTAAAGGAATATTACACTTTTATTGTTTCACTTTAAGCATTATTAGAATCACTGTTCCCGAAAAAACAGCCATTTTTAAAACTTTTTTTTGCATTGATCCATGTCCCCTGGGGCAGGACCCAGGTCCCCAAACACTTTTTATGCCAATACCATGCATATAAGCCTTTAAAATTAGCACTTTTGATTTCTCCCATAGACTTTGAAAGGGTGTTCCGCGGCTTTCGAATTTGCCGCGAACACCCCAAATTGTTCGCTGTTCGGCGAACAGCCGATGTTCGAGTCGAACATGGGTTTTACTCGAACTCAAAGCTCATCCCTATTGTACAGTTTAAAATGCCAAGTTTGAGGTTCGTGGGCACAGGAATCGTTCGTATTAAACATTGTTCGCTCGACCACTAATACAAAGTTTTTGGCATATGCAGGTTAAATACATTTGTCCATGCCTATTTTGATTAAAATAAAATTGTTGTCTAGATGTGTTTGAAACTATAATGAAATGACAACTTGATTCAGTGTAAGGAGAGGACACTCAGCCGCTGTTTACACATCTGGATGCAGGAGCACTAGTGTGGGACACCAGAACACCCTTGTTCTGGTGTCCCACGCAGGTGCTCCAGTGGATACTAGGGATCTCTCCATGTATGAAACTTGCACAAAACAGGTAAATATTCCAGCTTTTGAAAGTGAAAAAAAATCAAGTCTTCAGTTTTGAACTCTGCCAAAACAGACAATTGGGCGACACTTCCAAGCAACATTTCATATTACTATTTCTAGCCTAACATATCTGTCTGCTAAGTATACCTTTTTTGTATTCACATAGGGGAGGAAAGAATAGGGAGGACACCAGTAACCCCACACTGGATGAAAAAAGGGAACTCACCACACAAAGTGAGGATGTGGATGCAGAGGTTCAGGAAGTGCTGGGTGAAGTGGTCAAAATGGTGTCGACAACAGGTCAGTGTCTGAGACCACAGCTTCAGGTGATAGATGGATCCCTGCATATTTATAATACATGGTGTGTTTTTTTATTTAACCACATGCCCACCGGGCCATAGCCGAAAGACGGCTACAGTGTGGTCGGCTTGTTCTGGGTGGACATCCTCCGGAACTCTCGCTCCCCGCGCACCCGGTGGGGCACGTGCACGATATTGTCCATGCTCGCCGGGTTCACGGGACCAGGCAAAACACGGATCGTGGTAAAGGGCCAATAAGAGCGGCCCTTTACCACATGATCGCTCCCTCCAATGAGGGAGTGATTATAATGTCAACAAACTGGAGTCATGCAAAGGTCCCAGCTCTCTTCTCTCCTCACACCGATACAGAGTGAGAGGAGAGAAGAGAGATCAAGTGACAAAACTACTGAGAAATAGTGAGTGAAAGTACTACAGTGCCCAGCAGTGCCATACAGTGCCACACAAGTGCCACTACAGTGCTAAATTGTGCCCTACAGTGCCATCAGTGCCACTACACTTCCCATCAGTGCCACTACAGTACCCATCTGTGCCACTAGTGCCACTACAGTACCCATCAGTGCCACTACAGTACCCATCAGTGCCACTAAAGTATCCATCAGTGCCACTACAGTGCTCATCAGTGCCACTATAGTGCTCATCAGTGCCACATCAGTGCCACCAGTGCCCATCAGTGCCACCTCTGTCACTACAGTGCCCATCTGTGCCGCCAGTGCCATGTCAGTGCTCCATCAGTGCCACACCAGTGCCCAGTGCCACTACAGTGCTCATCTGTGCCACCAGTACCGCATTGGTGGCATCAGTGCCACCTCTGCCACTTCAGTGCCCATCTGTGCCACCAGTGCCACGTCAGTGCTCCGTCAGTGCCCAGTGCCACTGCAGTGCTCATCTGTGCCACCAGTACCACATCGGTGCCATCAGTGCCACCTGTGCCACTACAGTGTCCATCGGTGCTATATCAGTGCTCCATCAGTGCCAGGTCAGTGCTCTATCAGTGCCACACCAGTGCCACTACAGTGCTCATCAGTGCCACATTAGTGCCAATACAGTGCTCATTTGTGCCATCAGTACCACATCAGCATCACTAGAGTGCTCATCTGCACCACTACAGCGCTAATTTGTGCCACTACATCGCTCATCAGTGCCACTAAAGCGCTCATCGGTGCCACTACAGTACCCAATAGTGCACATCAGTGCCCATAAGTGAGTGCTCATCAGTGCCACCATATCAGTGGATCCTCATCAGCGCCCATCACAGTTAAATCCCCTTGCGGTATGGACTCATTACGGACAAGAATTGTCACCATTTAATGAGGGGTTGGCGTGATACAAGCTTGGGGATGACCCCTTTCCAGTCTGGCAGGCCCCTACACACGTGTTCATACTTCTCCCAAAATATGTCCAAAGACTCTGGACGGATAAAGGACAAATCATACTCATAGGAACCTGGATCAGGGCGAAGATATCTGTGGGTGTAAACCCCATCTGCAGGATTTTATCCACCACTGCCCTCCTATGTGGGGTAATTCCACCGCCTTCCCATTTTAACTGGACAACATTCCTCCTTTTAAACAGGGAGGAAGATAAACCATTTTCATGCTCCTTCCCTGCTTGCTGTCCCTTCCCAGATCCTGTAGCAGCAACACCAGTATAAGTTTTTTTTACACCAGCAGCATTTGCAGTCTTGTCCTTATACACAATCAAACCTGCTGGCAGAGAGTCTGAATCAGCTGGGATAGCAGTCTTCTGATTAGCAGAGGCAGGACCCTCCCCCTCCCCCTGCTCTGAACACACATTTTTTTCTGGGATCAATCACAGTCATGGCTGCTGCAGACTCCTGGAAAGTTGTAGCACTACTGCACCAAGCATCTCCTCCACCATTCACAGGAACAGCCGCTGTGCCTGGTCCAGGCAAAGTCTCTGTATTGTCCATGGACCTCTCTGCAGACTGAAGCTGACAGTTATTAGCAAATGTTATTGCATGCTGTGTATTGTCTATGGGTCTTGGCTAACTGCCTGCAGCACTACAACCCTCAGCAAGCACATTGTCATTAAAGTTCACACCATCCTGCACACACACTGTACCTGCACCTGCTCTCTCCACAGGTCTTTCTTCCACAGGGCTAGGAACGGTGACCATCTTCTCCTCATCATCCTGGGAAGCCACACCTGGAGGGGATTCAAGTTTATTGATAAAATCCAGCATGCCAGAACCTTCAACCTCCTGCTCAGATGTTCCACATTGCTGGGGAGGGAGGGGGACAGAGGCCTCCACCATTGAGGACTCAGCTGATGTCTGAGGTGTTGAAGAGCTGGGCTCATCCTACGGGCCCACTTTCTCACTCTCTGCTGTCTGTACCTGCATCTCCTCGCTGGTCTCCTCACCCTCCATGCAGGAAGCGGCTCCTCTTCTCGTTTGGCTGAATCTTTCTTCATTCTTATATTTTTCTTTAAATGCTTCACTATTCTCCTTCAGAGAACTCACCAGTTCTTTCTGTTTCCGCAGAGCTTGTTCCAGGTCTTTCAACTCAGGCCTCAGAGTCGGTCTTTTCTTGCTGAACACTTTGGCACAAATCTGTTTTTTCTTTTTAAGATCATTTTTCAAAGCTACCAATTTCTCCTCTTCCTTCTCAATCTGCTTCAGTGTTTCAACAACCCTCAGTCTAAAGGCAGACAGGGACTCATGAGGGGTTCCCACCCTCCCTGTGCTGAGTTCCCGGGTCTGAGTGTACACCCGCTGTGTGCATTACGAGGGGTTCCCACCATCCCTGTGCTGAGTTCTCGGGTCTGAGTGTATACCCGCTGTGCCCATTATGAGGGGTTCACACCATCCATGTGCTGTGCTGACTTCCTGGGGTTTTAACTTTTAGGTTTGTTAACTTTTCGTAACAATTACAAATTTTTGTTATGATGAATTTATCATTATGAGGGGTTCCCACCATCCCTGTGCTGACTTCCTGGGTTTTTAACTTTTAGGTTTGTTAAATTTTTATAACAATTACGAATTTTCGTTATGATGAATTTATCATTATGAGGGGCTTCCACCATCCCTGTGCTGTGCTGACTTCCTAGGTTTTTAACTTTTAGGTTCGTTAACTTCTTGTAACAATTACGAATGTTCGTTATGAATTTGGATCCAAAATTCGTAAACTAAATTTCGTATTTCATACAGAGTTCGTATGCATAAAAATTTGTATTTCAGATTCGTACGAATGTATGAATTTCCGGAAATTCATACAAATTTTCGATTCGTACGAAACTAATCACACATGTCTATTAAATATCAATGAACGGGAAGAGGGAGGGGGAGGGCAAGCCTTGAATAGCTTCAATATTATGTCTATCAAGACATTAAAAAAATCTATGGCTCACATCATATATATTTCAACAATTTAAAAACTTTTGTCCAGGAGAGGGTGGAATAAACCCCCATATTGCAAATGGGAGGGAATCCCCCTTGACTCACATATCCCCTGGGAAGTCGAACCACAAGTTTTGAGACCGAAATACCACACAACAGGTCATCAAAAGCCAAAACTGAAACTCCTGTAAAAAGATGGCTCAAAGAGGTTAACCAAAGCCCACCTCCTCCTCTGCAGGCTATACAATACAAGCCTGAAAACAATGAATTGCCCTCTGAGAAACTCCACATTTTTGTTTTCTTTTTTTTTTCTTTTAAGGTTCAACTGGATGGACTTCGGCCTGACTAACTATGTAACTATGTAACTCCCAAACATTTAAAAATAAAAATAACACACACCGCTAAAAGTACAAAAACTCAGTTAAAGCTAGTAAATTCAGTGCAAAGTAGAGATTTTCACTTAAAAGAAAAATGGTGCCTAGATATTAGGTAGCTCAGACCGCATGGCTACACACAAAGGAATAGATAATGGCTAATGAAAGCCAGGCCACAACAAAATGGCACCAGTTTCCCACCAAAACAAGATTTCTTCACTAGCTACACAAACTTCTCCCCACAAAACTACACATTTGAGGCACCACATGAACACTTACAAACATTTTAGGAACAGTTTCCCTGAAAAGTATGTAAACCAGGATTTCTTCACTAGAAAACCAAAATCTTTCTCCACAAAGACTGACTGCACATTTCAG
Source organism: Lithobates clamitans (assembly GCA_037952925.1). NCBI lineage: Eukaryota > Metazoa > Chordata > Amphibia > Anura > Ranidae > Lithobates > Lithobates clamitans. Next base: position 2,562,391 of record JBBGZY010001594.1, read on the forward strand.
AATGCACACTTAACCATAGACACACACTTTAGGCTAACTACTAGGACCCTTGGCCAACTAAACAACACATTCAAAAATGTTAAAGAAACACAAAATAGCACAACTTAAAACATACACTCACACTACACTGCTTCTTTTATTTAAACACAAACAGGAAGTCACAAACTGGAGGGTTTGCCTCCAACAGCCAATCGCCTCCTACACAGGATGTGACCTCACAGGATATAACCAAATAAGGACATGACCAAATAAGGACATGACCAAACAAGGATATGACAACACAGGATGTGACTTTCAACACAGGAGAAACAAATGTATACAACAACCAATACTACAATGACTAGGGGAGTCTTGTGGGCGTGTCTGGGCGGGGGCAGGGGGGTAGCGTGTATAATCTCCAGCCCCCTGTCTCTGATCACAGGAAGCCTGAGATAATGAACACCTCCCCCGACCACAACGATTCAAAGAATCCTGTTCTTATTGTTTGTTCATGAATCCTTATTCTGCGTTGTTCAGAGAACAAAGCATACCCGGACTATACTACTGTCTCTGTGGACGAGAGATTATCTGTAGGTGTATGCTCATGGCACCACAAATATGTTGATTAGGCAAACAGGGGTGACACAAGCGCACACCTGCTAAACTGATAATGTCTTTGCAGAGCGAACACATCCCTAGAAGATCATTCTGTGCCTCGCACAGGGGCCCTTCACTGGCAGGCATGCCCCACTCTGCAAACACTTCTCTACATCCCCAAGGAGATTTCCACTACCAAATGGATCTCAACCAGCGTCAGTCTGCCCCAGTCAGCTCTTTAGAGCGGGAGTACTAACACTGGGAGACACTTTGACAATACCTTTTTAAAATACATCTTCATAAAATTTCCACAACAAGACCCCCTGGATCTAAAGTTTTTCTGGTCTCCTGGATTGAAAACCCCAATGGAATTCATCTTTTTACTTTTTTTTTTTTTTTTTTTAATAAAGAACTGGGAAAATTAAGCAAGCATGTACACCAAATGCAAAATTGAGTAAAGTGAAAATAGAGTTCTACTTATTTTCATGGTTCAGGTCAAATCAAACAATGCACGTGGCACATGGGTGACTGTGAACAAAGGTCAGAATTCATACCCTTGCATATTTGAGTGCCAGTGCCTACTACAATCCTGTTATCATTCCCTTGATGCTGGGACCAAAACAGTGCACTGAATTGAATGCATCAATATACCTTTATATAGTCAGACATCGTAGTATGTTTACTTAAAGTGTCATTAAACTCTCATTACATGCTATATAACATTAGTGAGTGTTCATACTCACAAAGCCACTAAAGCATTTGTTTTGTGTAGAGTGAAATATACCTGGCTGATCCTGCCTTCAGCGGTCACTCCCATCTGTTCTGTGTCCTCACCGCAGGTTGAGATTGTATAGTCTAGCTGGTGTCCTCTACAGAGCATGCTCAATTTCAGTTCCCTTCTAAGCTCTTCATTTTCCCCTGTTTCTTATCTGTGCAGCCTGCATGACTACAGAGTCACACATATGGACATATACACATTGGTAAATGACACTGCCCTCCCGCCCTCCTCCTCCATATCCTTTTATTGCTAAACACTTTTGAGGCAGGGTATCGTATGCTAATTGATTACATTCACTAAGAAACTGAGTATTAAATATATCATATGTAATTGTTCATACCCGTAAAGCTAAGAAAAGAGCCTTGGATGCAGATGTTGTCTAAACGAATTGAAAGCTAGTGTTATGCCGTGTACACACGAGCGGACTTTTCAACGGACTAGGTCCGATGGTCTTTTAGACGTACTTTGTAGCGTAGGTGCGCCAGACTTACAAACTGATGGACTTGGACACACACGATCACTCCAAAAGTCCGATGGTTTTGAACGCGGTGACATGCAGCACGTACGATGGGACTAGAAAAAGGAAGTTCAAGCCCCATTATGCCACCCTTTGGGCTCCTTCTGCTAATCTCGTGTTTACCGCGTGTTAGTAGAAGTTTGGTTAGAGACGATTCGTGCTTTTCAGACTTCAGCTTATTTTGATCGGTTTCTGCGGCTCAGTTTGTGCTTGTGAGGTTTGTATCTGGTTTTCAGTGTGTGTTGGTCAGTTTGTAACCTGTATAGCAGGCCGTTCTGGCCCGCTCGTTCCTGATCTTCAGATCGCTCTTCATAGGCCTTGCTGTTCTTTATTGCGTTTGCTCTAAGTTTGTTTGTTTGACCAGCTGACCGTTTTGAAGCCATGGTGCGTGGACATACTCGTTCTCGAGTTCATGCTGCGTGGGGGCTTGGTGTTGGGGTTCATACTTTGACCCGAGCCCAGTCCATGAACAGGGCAAGGAGGAGTTCATGGACGAAGAATTGGTTGCGCCAGTGTGACCAATTCTCGCACATGGCTTTGCCCTGTAATATCCATAAGAATAATCCTGAGGATTTCAGGAATTATCTCAGGATGACGGACCCTGTTTTTCAACGTCTGCTGGCTATGCTGACCCCTTATATCAGCAGGCAGGATACCTGCATGAGGCAAGCCATCACTGCAGAGCAGAGACTAGTTGCCACGTTACGTTACTTGGCGACTGGGAGAAGCCTTCAAGACCTTAAGTTCTCGACAGGCATCTCCTCCCAGGCTCTGGGGATCATTATCCCAGAGACCTGTTCTGCCATAATTCAGGTCCTGCAGAAGGACTATATGAAGGTAAGTTTTTTTATCCTTTAACATAACATGATATGTCTTTAATGTTTGCTAATGTATTGTATTAATTTCATTGTTACCTAATTACCATGCTTGGAATATGGTGTGAATGTCCCCTTTATCTTCATGCATGCATGTTTTTTTTGGTAAATAATTTTTTGCCCTATATGCATATTTGCCTCCACCAAGCTCCCCACCACGCAATTCTGGGCCCATATACACCTATAGCCTATAGTCCCTTTAACAATGTATATTGTCAGCTCCATTGTACTGCTTTACCCTCCCCCACCCCCTCAAATGTCTCCAAATGTCATGTGTGATCTTCTACTAAATTAGAACCCCCCCACCCCCTCAAATGTCTCCAAATGTTATGTGTGGTCTTCTACTAAATTAGAACCCCCCCACCCCCTCAAATGTCTGCAAATGTCATGTGTGGTCTTCTACTAAATTAGACCCCCCTCACCCCCTCAAATGTCTCCAAATGTCATGTGTGGTCTTCTACTAAATTAGAACCCCCCCTCAAATGTCTCCAAATGTCATGTGTGGTCTTCTACTAAATTAGAACCCCCCCACCCCCTCAAATGTCTCCAAATGTCATGTGTGGTCTTCTACTAAATTAGACCCCCCCACCCCCTCAAATGTCTCCAAATTTCATGTGTGGTCTTCTACTAAATTAGAACCACCCCCACCCCCTCAAATGCCCCAAATGTCATGTGTGGTCTTCTACTAAATTAGAACCCCCCCCCACCTCCCCCCACATACAAATTGATCAATGGGCCATCAGAGGGGGTGAGTCATCTTATAAGTGGGCCTTATTTTTTAGATTTTTAGAAATAATACTTTCAAAAAATGTTAGACTGCTGTTGTGCCTGAATGTTTTTGTGTAATCTGCTAGCAAAGTTATGTTTAAATGTACTTATATATTTTTTTTTTATTGTTTGACTCCACTGTTTCCTTCCACGCCACAGGAATGGCAGACTGTAGCCTCCCAGTTCGCTGACCGTTGGGGCTTTCCCAACTGTGTAGGGGCGATCGATGGGAAGCATGTTCGCATTGTGCCACCACCCCATTCGGGGTCTTACTACTTTAATTATAAGGGGTTTAATAGTGTAGTATTGATGGCAGTGGTATCGGCACAATTGGATTTTATGTTCGTGGACTTGGGGTAGAACAACCGGATGTCGGATGGAGGAGTCTTCGCACAGACCGAGTTTTGCCAGCGTCTCCAGACTGGTGGCCTGGGATTGCCACCTGATGCCGAGAACATTGAGGGACTCCCCTCTGTATTCATCGGAGATGAAGCCTTCACTCTTGGCGAGCACCTGATGAGGCCGTACCTCCAAAGGTCCCTAACCCCGGAGAGGAGGGTATTTAACTACCGGCTTAGCAAGAGCGAGAAGAGTTGTGGAGAATGCCTTCGGGATTATGGCCAACCCAAAAACCGCCGTCAAGTGCGGGACAGATGTGTCAATTATTTTAATAGTAGGGGGGCCATTGCAATGCCAGAACGTCTTTAAAATTTAAAATAATAATAAAAAAATTATTTTGGATCAAATCTCTTGTTTTTATTCTTGTTTGCTTTTATTTTTGGCTGTCTCCTAGTGCACTTGTAGTGGCAAGTGCATTTACCTTTAGTCAATAAGGCCCTTTGTCGCTGTAAACAAAAAAAATTACAAAACTAGTATTGAGTATTGAAAGAAGAAGCCACACACATTGTTGTACTAAAAACATGTTACTGTGCGCACATTCAAGGTGCATTTTTAGAAAACGTCATTTAAATTTTTTTTTTATCATTCTTTTTTTTTTTTTTTTTTTTTTTAGCAATATAATTTTTTTTGGTTATATTAGGCATATTTATCAAAAATATTTGTTTAGACAACTTTTTTTTTTACAACAGGGTTTTTTCACACATAATAATAAAAAAAAACAACTCTGGAACTTACAAAGTTCAACATGTCAAAAACTGTGCTGGTGATGTCACCCATGTAAAAGCAAAATTTAGCAGATGCACACAAATTGTGAGTCCAAATGGGTAAAGTCAACATGTGCTTTCTCCCATCATGGAGGATCAATGGACATGTTTTGTGTGTGCAATCCTTTCCTCTCACAAACTAGCATTATGAGGAAGGGGTTGCAAACACAAAACAAGTACATTGAGATCCCCTAATGGCAGATAGCACATGATGACACACACCGTGTGCATCTGCTAAATTTGGCTTTTACTATTTCACAACTTGAAAAAACTAAAAAATAGAAAATTTTCAAATGAAATGAAGAACATGATTGATGTTTTAGGCAAAAAGTGATTATATTCTCCCCAAAACATCAATCATGTTTTTCATTTCCTGTTGCATGATGTCCAGCAGATTTCTCATGCTGTCAATTTGTTTTCGCATTCCATCAATTTGGCCATTCCACACCATTATCTGCCCAATCAGTCTTTGTGCACTGTCTGTGCTAAATGGCTCTGCCGCTTGGCCTTCCACAACCAGAACATCACCTAAAATTTGTGGAGAAAAATGTATTTAGAAACATGCACGCCTAAATAGATTACCTTAAGCTGGGGTGTCAGACACTCAGTTGGTGGGGTGCAAATCTCGCCCACTTCCTCCACCTCTCCTTCCTCCAGATCCTCGGGTGGGTGTGGTCTTGGGCTTGGGGTAATTCCCAATAAAGGCTGGTGACTTTGGGGGGTCCTGGGATCCTCTGACTGTTGTCTGAGTCTTTTCTCCCCTATGAGAAGTGATATTTCAGGCCAGAAATAGGAATATCAAACCTTGCTTTGAAGTAGTGGACAATTGTCTGTTTGTAAACAAAAAATATTTTAAGACAGGATTCAAATTCCCTTTTAACAAAACTGCAATACTTAATATTTTTTTCCAAGTTTCACAGATGGAGACACCTCAAGTATCCCCTGGAGCCCCTGTGTGGATTACCCTCAAAAATGTTCTCTGGTGTCACACAGTACACTAGTGCTCATGAGTCCAGATGTGGAAACAGCTGCTGTGTCCTGTCCTTACATTACACTGAATCATTTTTTATTCAGCATTCTAGTTTCAAACACATCTACACAACATCCAAAACTTATTTTAATACGACAAATTATCAAGACCTAAATGTATGTAGAACCCTGTACCATCGTATTTCTTGCAAAACAAACGCCATTTTATTATAATCATATGTAGTTTCAAAAGAACAATCTTTACGAACGATGCTGTATAAAGGATAAGCATATGGATCAGCATGCAAGTTAAGTATCTCAATACAATTCAATACAATTCAATACAAAACGAACACAAAACAAGTACTTACTTTTTTTAAGCACCTTCTTGATTCAGCAATATTGTTCAGGCTCCCTAGTTCTTAGGTCAGACCAGCGCCTTTTCAATTGTTCTTTAGCCCGTTTAATTCCAAATTTTTGCTCAATAGTGGTGACAACTGAGGACATTATTTTGTCCTTCCGCATATTGGGTCTGGTGTACGGTCCTTTTTTGCCATCATAGTCCTCCCTCTTCAATATGGCCACCATTTCCACCAACTCTTCAAAGGCCATGTTGGTGGCCTTATATCTCCTCCTGGATCTGGATGTTTGTGGCTCTGGGCTTTCCTCCGCGCTAGTTCCAGATAATCTCTCCGCCATCTTTCTCTATATTTTCCCACTGCGCAACGAAGAGTGAAGGGGCGGGGAAAAATGGTCCTAAAGAACATCAGGGGCGGGCGACGCAGGCGGAGCATGACACATGCGCAGTGTATATAAAGCTAGTACGCTGGCCTACATATGTCCGAACGGAAGTAGTGAGCATCATAAACAAAGGTAAAGATTTAAAAGTGGGTGTGTGTTTTGTGTATGTATTTGGTGTGTGTATGTGTTTGGTATGTGTGTGTGTGTGTGTGTATGTGTGTGTGCACCCTATATTCTATAAAAAATAATACTGGGAGTTTGGACTGACATTACAGTTTTTATCTTGTGTCTTGTCTTTCAGATAAAATTAATCCCTTTAAGGAGGAGGATTTTCTATCAAGAGAACCGAAACCTGTGGGAGGTCAAGCACCCCTTGTATTTCAATAGGCAAGCAAGGCAGGCAATGTAACAAGTTATCGGTGCAAAATAGTGACAGCTGTATCCACATCAACAGTTATGTACAAAAATGAATTTTGAGAAAATATCATTAACATTAATGAAAAATGAGTCCGTGTTGTGACACTACAAGTGGAGGGGGCAAAAATACTGTGTGGAGTCCACATTCAAGGCAGCCTTCCGGTAGGGGTGAAAGCCATTATCCCAAGAGTACTGCAAAAACAAGAGAGAGGAGGCGCCTCTGGGTGCAGACGTTTAAAACAATTTATTAAAAAGCAGCAACAGCTGGTAATACACTCACATTTGTGTGGTGGGTTTCAAACATGACAGTGTCCCAGGTCAATCCAGGGGGTCCGTGGAGTCATCTCTCTAGGCTGGTAGATGTAGGGGGTCTGGGCAGTCTCGAAGCGCTGGATGTCCTCGGCTGAACAGCGGAGACAGGCACCAGAACGAGGCTTGAATAACAGCCGATCCTGTCGAGGGATGATGACGTCACACGATGTGCGACGCGTTTCCTAAGCTGGCACGCCGTGAGTGGTGTGACGGCGGCGCTCCTTTGTCAAGCTGATTGGCTGGGAGCTGAACAGGATGTTTATATGTGAGACAGTGATGGGAAGGAGAGCGGAATTGGGGATGATGGGAGGGGGAGGGAAGGGGAGGGAGAGGGGGGGTGGCTAGAGGTCCTGTGTATAGAAGTGTCAGCAGTGGAGGAGATCAAGGAATAAGCAACATAAGAGGAGTTAGACAGGAAATAATGCGGGATGGGGAAAAAAGGGGGGAGGGGGGAAAAGAAAGAGCGAAAGGGAAAGAGTGGACAAATAATAAATGGAGAGGAGAAGAATAAATATATTGGATTAAAAAAGTAAAAATATAAGAAATCTAAAATTAAAGGGCGACTGCAAAGTAAAAAAAGAAGAAATGACATGTGCATAAGAAAAATAGTATAAAGAAATATATATGGGGAAGATGACCATGACTATATGTGTCTTATGATAGACACAGAGAGAATGTGTATGCAGACATATATATATAGAATATGGAAACAATTGGAGATGTGCTGCATATCCTAATGGTACATGTTAGCCCATTAATGGGTGGATCAGAATCAATGTATGGGTTACAGAAATTAATATTAAAGAGGAAATGATAACCGTATAGACTAGAGGGCATGTATAATTATGAGTGCATGGTATAAAACGTATGTAACGTGGGTGGGTGGTATATGCATATACTGATGCACATCCCCACAAATAGTACGAAAAAATACAGGGGGGGAGAAAAAAAGGGGGGGTGAAGAGAAAAACGGTACATATGTATGTATATACACTTGTGTATACACATATATATGCGTACACATATGCATGGAAGGGGGAAAAAAGGAATACACACACATGTGCGTACACATCTGCATGGAAAAGGGGGGAATAAAAGGAAAAAACAGCCGGGGGGGGGGAAAGGGGGGGATTGGGGGGGGAGAAGGAGAAAGAATCTATAATGATGAATAAAGAGGTTAATGGTAGTTGGAAGGAGGGGAGGGGAAAAATGGGAGGCACCTGTATATACCTACATACAGGGTCTGGGTCAGAATAAGGTAGTGGTAGTATGTCTACATATTATCAACATCTACGTCACAAAATAAATTAAAACACTTACTCAAACTAGATAAAAATCCTTGTTACACACTAAGACGCTAGATAAAAATCTCATGATGGCAATTAACATGAGAACTAGTATAAAACTATAATAGTGATATTAAAATCAATAGGATAATGGGAATATGTTGAAGGATGAGGGGGTAGGTACCATGTTGGCTTATGTAATATGAATCTCACAGAATGGTGGAAGTTTCGATACACTCGTTTATTCCTCCAGGCGAGAGGACATCTAGACGGTAGATTCAATAGGTCTCCCTCGCACATAATTTTTTGAACCTTTCGGCGGGCGAGAGAGACCTAGGGATCTGTTCTATGACCCAAACTGATAGTCCAAGGGTGGAGCCCTTATGGGCTGCAGCGAAATGTTTCGGTACACTGTCTGGCCTTTGGTTGAAAAGGATTTTTGGCCATGATGGACAAAGTGACAGGTCTTACACAATTTTTTCCGACATTGAAACATCCCTACTAGGGGGATGAGTGGGGTAATGGACGGAAAGGCCGGAGTAGTCTTAAGTTTACTGGGGGCGATTTTGTTTTTAAGATTAGGGGCACTTCAATAGGTGACCTGTGGGTGTGTAGGGAGAATGGATCTAAGATGGGGGTCTTGTTGGAGGATATCCCAATGTTTCCGGAGAATCTTCTCCATTCTATTGTGTTGAGAATGAAAGGTAGTGATAAATCTGATAGGGCAATTCGTGGGGGGTGTGTTACTGCGTGGAGGTTTCCCGTGAAGATATAGGTTGTAGGCAGTCTCCACTAAATCTTCCGGGTATCCTTTCTCAAGGAACTTCTTTTTAGGTGAGTACTGGCATCTATATAATCAATTTTTCTGTACAGTTTTGTCTCAACCTACAAAATTGACCTTTTGGGATATTTTTAATCCATGGCAGATAGTGGCAACTCTTAAAATGAAGGTATGAGTTGCCACTAGTAGGCTTGGTGTAGTTCTTGGCATATATCTCCTGGTTGTCATGTCGTAATTCTAGATCTAGAAAAGCAAGAGAAGTTTGATTGCTGTCATATGTGAAAGATAATCCGTACTTGTTATTGTTACAATGTGTGGTGAATGATGGAATGAGGTCTAGGGGTCCATCCCAGATAATTATGATATCGTCAATATATCTTCCGAAAAAGACGATATTAGCCGAATAAGGGTTATTGTGGTAGATGTGATGTTGTTCCCAAAACCCCATGGCCAGGTTCGCATATGAGGGGGCAAAATTAGCCCCCATCGCAGTCCCTTGTAGCTGTAGGTAGAAGTCACCGTTAAATGTGAAGTAGTTGTGTGTTAGACAAAACCTGGTGGCTTCTATGATGAAGGTGGCCTGGCGGGGCTTGATAAGTCGATCCTTCGAGAGGAAGTACTAGAGGGCCATAATACCAAAATCGTGGGGAATTGAAGTGTACAGGGAGCTTACGTCTAAAGATAGCCAAGAGTAAGTGGGTTCTCAACTGTATGGTAAAAGTTGTTCCAAGAGATGTGTCCCATCTCGTATGTAGGACTGAAGTTGGTGTACTAGGGGTTGTAAGTATCTGTCAACATATAGGCTGAAGCCTGAAGTGATGCTGTCCATTGAGGCCACGATTGGCCTACCTGGGGGATTATGCTGGTCTTTGTGGATTTTCGGTAGATGGTAAAAGTAAGGGATGGAATAGAATGATTTGCGGAAGAAGAGGCTCTCCACCTTGGAGATGATATTATCCCTGAGGGCAGTCGTGATCAGAACTTCAGCTTCTGAAGTGAAATCATTAGTGGGATCTTTGGAGAGTGTTGTGTAAGTGGTATGGTCTGACAGGAGCCTTTCAGCCTCTGCAATATAGTCAGTCTTATTTTGAAGTATTATACCGCTTCCTTTATCAGCAGACTTGATGATAAGGTCTTCTGCTGAAATGAATTGTTGTAGAGATCTAGTTTCTGATGATGAGAGGTTATGTGATTTGGAGGTGGATGTGGTGTTACAAAGTTTAGTCATGTCGGAGAATACTACTCTGTAGAAGCTTTCTATATAAGGCCCTTTTGAGTGTGTTGGGAAGAAGATGGATTTGGGCTTCAAATCAGAATGTATAATAGGTGGGGATGTGGCAAGGTGTTGTGTGAGTAACCTGGACAGGTCATCTTCTGTACATGGATAATCGTCTGTGGTGTGTGTGATGTCTAAACAGTCATAGTCGTAGGTGTCAGAAGTGTTATCGACATCTTCAGGTGAAGGGTGGGACGAGGTAATATTAACCTGTTGGATGGGGGTTAGTAGATCTTTGGCTTTTTGGATGTTATAGTGTCTCTGGAGAGTGAGATTCCTAATATAGCAGTTTAGATTTTTAAAAAGCAAAAAGGGGTTTGGCCTATTAATAGGAGCAAAATTTAAGCCACGGCTGAGGAGTGCCGTGAGGAGTGCTGCAGAGGACATGATATGGTTAGACAGATTGAAGATTTTTACAGTTTTTTCGGATTCTGTGTGTAAAGTAGCTCGTCTGGTTCGTCCCCCTCGGGGGCCTCTTCTGCGAGTTTTCTTTTCCTGGATGTAATTGCCGGAGGGGGACTGGACACTAAAAAAGTATCCTGGGAAGGGGCCTGGGATGAACCAACAGGGGTATGACATCCTGTGATGTGGAGGGGCAGGGCAAGTGGATCGGTCTGATGATTGACCGTATCTCCTGTTAGAGTATCTGAATGGGAATGTATGTTATCTATACGTGCAACAGATAAATGAGAGGGACTGGTGATATCATTAGGGGGACCGACATTAATAGTCTGACTGGATGAGACTGTGGGTGTGGGATTTTGTCTATTGTAAAAGAGAGTTAGAGAAGTGAAGTGGCTGATTGGAGGGTGTGGACCAGGTGTGTGGGGAGAAGGTCGGGCTTTTTGGGATATAGGGTACGTTTTGGGTCTCTGAGGTATATTGAGTTGTATACTCATAAGGGGAGGGGGATGGGAAGTAGAAACGGGGGGTGATAAACTCATGGGGGATGGAAGACCTGAAGCAGAGGAAGAAAAATTGGGGGATACTATCTTTCCTGAAGCCTGGGTGGGTAATGTATTGGAGAAAGTGGTGTAAGGTTTTTTGTTCCACGTGAAAATTCTATCAGAGTTGTAGTCATCTAGGTCTCTTTTGAATTTTCCAATTTTGGAGTTGACAAGAGAATCTTCATCCCTTTTGGTGTTACTCTGGAGAATATTCAACCATACATGGTGGTGGATCTAGTTTTTATGTCATTTATAATGGAGAGTATTTAATTAATATAGTTTGTCAAACCTATTTTTCCTATGGGATATCAAAATTCCCATCCATTTAGCCGTACAAAACTCAGCTAGGCCGGCCCATTCCTTTGTGTGCTCAGCACTCAAAAAGGCAGGGCTTTCTTTTAAGACTCTGAGGCCTCTGGGTGAGATCCGAGTTTGGATGTACTGTTCTAGAAAGAATTGATCCCACCATTGTTTGGCGGATTGTATCAATCTTTCAAGTTGTTTGAACTTGCCGCAAAGGTGTGATCTGGTTTTGCCTGTAAGTGTGGCCTCTTTCGAAAAAGTGACCTGAAGCAAACTAGAGGAGATTTTATCTAAAATCTTATATCTATGGTCATCTATGATAGTGGGAATATCCATAGTATGTAGTATAGAAAAAAGTTGTATAAATGAAAAGGAAGCTAAGATAAGGGGAAGTGGGGGGAGGGACAAGAATAAATAGGAATTATGACCATATAAAGCTATATATATATGTATGCGTATATGGGTGCGCGTGTATAAACTCGCACGCACACATACGTGCACATCTGTAAGGATAACAGTCAATATGCAGCACGAGCGGGCATTCATAAACAACAATGTAACAAGTTATCGGCGCAAAATAGTGACAGCTGTATCCACATCAACAGTTATGTACAAAAATGAATTTTGAGAAAATATCATTAACATTAATGAAAAATGAGTCCGTGTTATGACACTACAAGTGGAGGGGGCAAAAATACTGTGTGGAGTCCACATTCAAGGCAGCCTTCCAGTAGGGGTGAAAGCCATTATGCCAAGAGTACTGCAAAAACAAGAGAGAGGAGGCGCCTCTGGGTGCAGACATTTAAAACAATTTATTAAAAAGCAGCAACAGCTGGTAATACACTCACATTTGTGTGGTGGGTTTCAAACATAACAGTGTCCCAGGTCAATCCAGGGGGTCCATGGAGTCATCTCTCTCGGCTGGTAGATGTAGGGGGTCTGGGCAGTCCCGAAGCGCTGGATGTCCTCGGCCGAACAGCGGAGACAGGCACCAGAACGAGGCTTGGATAACAGCCGATCCTGTCGTGGGATGATGACGTCACATGATGTGTGACGCGTTTCCGAAGCTGGCACGCCGTGAGTGGTGTGACGGCGGTGCTCCTTTTGTCAAGCTGGTAGGCTGGGAGCTGAACAGGATGTTTATATGTGAGACAGTGATGGGAAGGAGAGCGGAATTGGGGATGATGGGAGGGGGAGGGAAGGGGAGGGAGAGGGGGGGTGGCTAGAGGTCCTGTGTATAGAAGTGTCAGCAGTGGAGGAGATCAAGGAATAAGCAACATAAGAAGAGTTAGACAGGAAATAATGCGGGATGGGGAAAAAAGGGGGGAGGGGGGAAAAGAAAGAGCGAAAGGGAAAGAGTGGTCAAATAATAAATGGAGAGGAGAAGAATAAATATATTGGATTAAAAAAGTAAAAATATAAGAAATCTAAAATTAAAGGGCGACTGCAAAGTAAAAAAAGAAGAAATGACATGTGCATAAGAAAAATAGTATAAAGAAATATATATGGGGAAGATGACAATGACTATATGTGTCTTATGATTGGCACAGAGAGAATGTGTATGCCGACATATATATATATAGAATATGGAAACGATTGGAGATGTGCTGCATATCCTAATGGTATATGTTAGCCCATTAATGGGTGGATCAGAATCGATGTATGGGTTACAAAAATTAATATTAAAGAGGAAATGATAACTGTATAGACTAGAGGGCATGTATAATTATTAGTGCATGGTATATAATGTATATAACGTGGGTGGGTGGTATATGCATATACTGATGCACATCCCCACAAATAGTACGAAAAAATACAGGGCGGGGGAGAAAAAGGGGGGGGGGGGAGAGAAAAACGGTACATATGTATGTATATACACTTGTGTATACACATATATATGCGTACACATATGCATGGAAGGGGGAAAAAAGGAATGCACACACATGTGCATACACATCTGCATGGAAAATGGGGGAATAAAAGGAAAAAACAACCGGGGGGGGAAGGGGGGGATTTGTGGGGGGGGGAGAAGGAGAAAGAATCTATAATGATGAATAAAGAGGGTAATGGTAGTTGGAAGGAGGGGAGGGGAAAAATGGGAGGCACCTGTATATACCTACATACAGGGTCCGGGTCAGAATAAGGTAGGGGTAGTATGTCTACATATTATCAACATCTACGTCACAAAATAAATTAAAACACTTACTCAAACTAGATAAAAATCCTCGTTACACACTAAGACGCTAGATAAAAATCTCATGATGGCAATTAACATGAGAACTAGTATAAAACCATAATAGTGATATTAAAATCAATAGGATAATGGGAATATGTTGAAGGATGAGGGGGTAGGTACCATGTTGGCTTTTGTAATATGAATCTCACAGAATGGTGGAAGTTTCGATACACTCGTTTATTCCTCCAGGCGAGAGGACATCTAGACGGTAGATCCAATAGGTCTCCCTCGCACATAATTTTTTGAACCTTTCGGCGGGCGAGGGAGACCTAGGGATCTGTTCTATGACCCAAACTGATAGTCCAAGGGTGGAGCCCTTATGGGTTGCAGCGAAATGTTTTGGTACACTGTGGGGGTCAGTGCCCCCTCAATGTATCTCCTGTGTTCCCCGAACCTTTGTCTCAAAGGCCGAATGGTACGGCCAACATATATGAGGCCGCATGGGCAGGCAAATCGTGGCCTCAATGGACAGCATCACTTCAGGCTTCAGCCTATATGTTGACAGATACTTACAACCCCTAGTACACCAACTTCAGTCCTACATACGAAATGGGACACATCTCTTGGAAAAACTTTTACCATACAGTTGGGAACCCACTCACTCTTGGCTATCTTTAGACGTAAGCTCCCTGTACACTTCAATTCCCCACGATTTTGGTATTATGGCCCTCGAGTACTTCCTCTCGAAGGATCCACTTATCAATCCCCGCCAGGCCACCTTCATCATAGAAGCCACCAGGTTTTGTGTAACACACAACCACTTCACATTTAACAGTGACTTCTAAATACAGCTACAAGGGACTGCGATGGGGGCTAATTTTGCCCCCTCATATGCGAACCTGGCCATGGGGTTTTGGGAACAACATCACATCTACCACAATAACCCTTATTCGGCTAATATCGTCTTTTTCGGCAGATATATTGACAATATCATAATTATCTGGGATAGACCCCTAGACCTCATTCCATCATTCACCACACATTGTAACAATAACAAGTACGGATTATCTTTGACATATGACAGCAATCAGACTTCTCTTGCTTTTCTAGATCTAGAATTATGACATGACAACCAGGAGATATATGCCAAGAACTACACCAAGCCTACTAGTGGCAACTCATACCTTTATTTTAAGAGTTGCCACTATCTGTCATGGATTAAAAATATCCCAAAAGGTCAATTTTGTAGGTTGAGACAGAACTGTACCAGAAAAGTTGATTATATAGATGCCAGTATTCACTTTAAAAAGAAGTTCCTTGAGAAAGGATACCCGGAAGATTTAGTGGAGACTGCCTACAACCTATATCTTCACGGGAAATCTCCACGCAGTAACACACCCCCCATGAATTGCCCCATCAGATTTATCACTACCGTTCATTCTCAACACAATAGAATGGAGAAGATTCTCTGGAAACATTGGGATATTGTTAGGTGCCTGGTAGTAGAGCCTGACTTGTAGGAGAAGACCTCTCATACAACGCTGGTTCAGGAGCCACTGGAGTGGGGACAGTGGTCTCCTGAGCACAGTGGGGTAGGAGTGCCTGTAGAGCAGAGTCTCTGATGCTGAAGTGATGAGAGGTCCCACAGGGATGGCTGGACTGCAGATCAGATGGAGACTGGAGGCAGCAAGCTGGAACACTTGGAGATGCAGAGATCACTGGAGCTGAAGCTGAAGGTGCAACAGCAAGAACAACAGCAGGCACAGGCAGGGTCGGACGGTCCTGGTCAGCAAGGGTATGAGACAGGCAGCAACAGCAGGCAGAGGCAGAGTCAGTAGGCAGGCAGAGATCGGCAACGGTGTCAGGCAGGCAGTAGAAGAGTAGTCAGGCAGGCCGGGTCGGATTGGAGCGGGACGGATGGTCAGACAAGCCGGGTCAGATAGGTAACAAACAATCAGGTGCAGGTTTACAAGAATCACGGAGCTGAGACGAAGCAGCAATGTGCCAGAGGCACAGGGGGACTTTTATGTGCACTTTGGCGCCAAACCGGCGCTATCGCGTACCCGCGTGCGCCCTAGCGCCGCGCTGACGCCCGGGAACAACAGGAACTTGCTGTAAGGTGCGTATCAGAGCGCGCCGGCGCATAGGCGCATGCAAACGCCCAGGTCCAGTGCCAATGGTACCCTGACATTGCCCCCCCCAAGGGGCAACCTCCGGGTGCCCAAAAGCCTTTTCTTTTCAGGGTGGGTAGAAAAATAGGCGCAAACTAAACGCATGCACATTACTATCTGGTTCCCATGAATTACTTTCTGGGCCGTAGCCCTTCCATTTGATTAGGAACTGGATCTGCCCTTGTCTTTTCCTGCAGTCAAGGATAGCCTCAACCTCAAATTCCTCACTGCCATCAATCACAATAGGTTCAGGAGGTCTAGTTCCTCTACCAGGGAAGGGATCAGGTACAGCAGGTTTGATCAATGACACATGGAACACGGGGTGTATCTTAAGAGAGTCAGCCAAAGTCAGTTCATACGAAACTTCATTGATCTTTCTTTTAACCGGAAAAGGTCCCATAAATCTAGGTGCCAACTTCTTAGAAGGACATGCTAGTTTGATATTACTTGTAGAAAGCCATACCTGATCGCCAAACTGAAGCTTCAATTTCCCTCTTCTCTTCCGGTCAAAGATCCTCTTGCTGTCCGCCTGAGCCTTGGATACTGCTTCCTGCAACATCTGGTTGTTATGATTGAAGAAATCTACCGTACTCTGTACTGCCAGGACTGAAGACTCTGGAAGGAAATCGGGTAAAAAGGTTAGATGGAAGCCATAATTAGCGAAAAAGGGGGATTGACCGGTGGCTGAATGTTTGGCATTATTGTAGGCAAATTCTGCCAGGGGCAGCAGGGATACCCAATCATCCTGTGAGAAGGAAGTAAAACATCTGATATACTGTTCAAGAGTCTGATTGGTCCTTTCCGTCTGACCATTGGTCTGGGGGTGATAGGCCGAAGACAAGGCCAGCTTGATTTTTAAAGACTCACACAGGGCTCTCCAGAAACGTGAGGTAAATTGTACCCCTCTGTCAGAGGTTATGTTTACAGGGATTCTGTGAAGTCTAATGATTTCCTTAATGAAGATGTGAGCCGTTTCAATAGCCGACGGAGTTCCTCTTAATGGGAGAAAATAGGCCATCTTGGTAAAACGGTCTACTACCACAAAGATAGCAGAACACCCCTCAGAGCATGGAAGCTCTACAATAAAGTCCATGGATATCATCTTCCAGGGTCTATCGGGTACCGGTAAGGGTTTTAACAGGCCCCAAGCTCGACTCCTGGAAGTCTTGTTCTGGGTACAGATAGGGCAGGAGTTGACATACTTCTCGCAAAATTCCTTTAAATTGGGCCACCAGAAGGTACGCTGTACCAATTCCAAGGTCTTACGAACCCCAAAATGACCTGCTAGCGGGTGATTGTGAAGGAGTGCCAAAACCTTGACCCGAACCTCCTCAGGAACAAAAATTTGGCTCCCTCTCCAGAACAGTCCGTCCTTGTTACTTAAGGTAATCCCTGTGGGTCTGGCTGATTCAGAGGATGCTTCCTTAATCTGAGAGAGAAGATCAGTTTGTATGAGCAGAAAATTGTTTGCAGGTAAAATGGTGTCCGGAGCAGATAAGTCCTTAGGGTTGTCATGCATTTGTGATAATGCGTCTGGTTTGACATTTCTTGAACCTGGCCGATAAGTAATGTGGAAGGAAAAGCGTGAGAAAAACAGAGCCCAACGGGCTTGTCGGGGTTTCAGTCTTTTAGCAGATCGTAAATATTCTAAATTTTTATGGTCAGTATAAATTAGTACTGGATGCACAGCCCCCTCCAACAGGTACCTCCACTCCTCTAATGCAGTCTTGATGGCAAGAAGCTCCCGATCACCAACATCATAGTTCCTCTCCGCAGAGGAGAGTTTTCGGGAGAAAAACCCCACAGGATGCATAGCGTCTTTGCTGCCTTTTCGTTGCGAGAGTATCGCACCGACCGCTGAAGCGTCCACTTCTAAAATGAATGGCAAGGATGGTTCAGGGTGACTGAGGATAGGTGCTGAGGTGAATAGTCTCTTGAGGTTCTCAAAAGCATCTTGGGCTAGGTGATTCCAGGAAAAACGGGTATTCTGTTTGGTTAGTTGCCTGATTGGTGCGATTATTGCAGAAAAACCCCTGATAAACTTCCTGTAAAAGTTTGCGAACCCGATGAATCGGTGAACCCCCTTCTTGTCCAGGGGTACCGGCCAGTCCAGAACAGCAGAAACCTTCTGTGGGTCCATCCTGATGCCAGTTGAGGAGATTATCAAGCCCAAGAATTGAATGCCCTGTTGTTCGAACTCGCATTTCTCTGCTTTTGCATAAAGTCTGTGTAAGCGGAGACGACCCAACACCTGGCAAACATGTTTTCGATGGAGCTCCAGGGATTCTGAAAAGATCAAAATATCGTCTAGATATGCGATCACAAACAGATCTAGGAAGTCTCTAAGCACATCATTAATTAGGTGTTGAAAGGTCGCAGGGGCATTGCAGAGTCCAAAAGGCATGACTAAATATTCATAATGCCCGAATCGGGTCCGAAATAGCGCCGCGCTGACGCCCGGGAACAACAGGAACTTGCTGTAAGGTGCGTATCAGAGCGCGCCGGCGCATAGGCGCATGCAAACGCCCAGGTCCGGCGCCAATGGTACCCTGACAGATATCCTCCAACAAGACCCCCATCTTAGACCCATTCTCCCTACACACCCATCGAAGGGCCCCTAATCTTAAAAACAAAATCGCCCCCAGTAAACTTAAGACTACTCCGGCCTTTCCGTCCATTACCCCACTCATCCCCCTAGTAGGGATGTTTCAATGTCGGAAAAAATTGTGTAAGACCTGTCACTTTGTCCATCATGGCCAAAAATCCTTTTCAACCAAAGGCCAGACATACATCCTCAAAGACTTCTACAACTGTTCATCCGACTATGTGGTGTATTGCCCATGCGGCCTCATATATGTTGGCCGTACCATTCGGCCTTTAAAACAAAGGTTCGGGGAACACAGGAGATACATTGAGGGGGGCACTGACCCCCACAGTGTACCGAAACATTTCGCTGCAGCCCATAAGGGCTCCACACTTGGACTATCAGTTTGGGTCATAGAACAGATCCCTAGGTCTCTCTCGCCCGCCGAAAGGTTCAAAAAATTATGTGCGAGGGAGACCTATTGGATCTCATCCTTCAACATATTCCCATTATCCTATTGATTTTAATATCACTATTATGGTTTTATACTAGTTCTCATGTTAATTGCCATCATGAGATTTTTATCTAGCGTCTTAGTGTGTAACGAGGATTTTTATCTAGTTTGAGTAAGTGTTTTAATTTATTTTGTGACGTAGATGTTGAAAATATGTAGACATACTACCCCTACCTTATTCTGACCCGGACCCTGTATGTAGGTATATACAGGTGCCTCCCATTTTTCCCCTCCCCTCCTTCCAACTACCATTACCCTCTTTATTCATCATTATAGATTCTTTCCCCCCCCCCCACAAATCTCCCCCCCCTCTCCCCCGGTTGTTTTTTCCTTTTACTCCCCCATTTTCCATGCAGATGTGTACGCACATGTGTGTGTATTCCTTTTTTCCCCCTTCCATGCATATGTGTATGCATATATATGTGTATACACAAGTGTATATACATACATATGTACCGTTTTTCTCTTCCTTTCCCCCCCTCCCCCCCCCCTGTATTTTTTCGTACTATTTGTGGGGATGTGCATCAGTATATGCATATACCACCCACCCACGTTAGTTGCGTTATATACCATGCACTCATAATTATACATGCCCTCTAGTCTATACGGTTATCATTTCCTCTTTAATATTAATTTCTGTAACCCATACATCGATTCTGATCCACCCATTAATGGGCTAACATATACCATTAGGATATGCAGCACATCTCCAATCGTTTCCATATTCTATATATATATGTCTGCATACACATTCTCTCCGTGCCTATCATAAGACACATATAGTCATGGTCATCTTCCCCATATATATTTCTTTATACTATTTTTCTTATGCACATGTCATTTCTTCTTTTTTTACTTTGCAGTCGCCCTTTAATTTTAGATTTCTTATATTTTTTCTTTTTTAATCCAATATATTTATTCTTCTCCTCTCCATTTATTATTTGTCCACTCTTTCCCTTTCACTCTTTCTTTTCCCCCCTCCCCCCTTTTTTCCCCATCCCGCATTATTTCCTGTCTAACTCCTCTTATGTTGCTTATTCCTTGATCTCCTCCACTGCTGACACTTCTATGCACAGGACCTCTAGCCACCCCCCCTCTCCCTCCCCCTCCCCCTCCCTCCCCCTCCCATCATCCCCAATTCTGCTCTCCTCCCCATCACTGTCTCACATATAAACATCCTGTTCAGCTCCCAGCCAATCAGCTTGACAAAGGAGCGCTGCCGTCACACCACTCACGGCGTGCCAGCTTAGGAAACGCGTCGCACATCGTGTGACGTCATCATCCCTCGACAGGATCGGCTGTTATCCAAGCCTCGTTCTGGTGCCTGTCTCCGCTGTTCAGCCGAGGACATCCAGCGCTTCGAGACTGCCCAGACCCCCTACATCTACCAGCCGAGAGAGATGACTCCACAGACCCCCTGGATTGACCTGGGACACTGTTATGTTTGAAACCCACCACACAAATGTGAGTGTATTACCAGCTGTTGCTGCTTTTTAATAAATTGTTTTAAATGTCTGCACCCAGAGGCGCCTCCTCTCTCTTGTTTAAGCAAGGCAGGCAACACTGGGGAGACTTCTGGAGTTTGTAAAGACTAGAGTCCCCCAGGCAGACATTAAGTTAGTGGAAAATAAAATTGGGATCCTGCGGAATATGTACAGGTGGGAACACAAGAAAATACAGGATTCCCTTCAATCAGGAGCAGCAGCAGAAAAGGTTTATGTCTCCAAGCTGTGGTACTACCCCAAACTGAGATTTCTTCACGACCAGACAGAAGCAAGACAATTGCTTTTGACCCTTCCCTCCACCTTCACCCTTCCCTCCACCCTTCCCTCCACCCCAGCTGAGGCGTCCCAGGAAGAACAGGGCCCTTTCATCCTTGATGAAGTGGATGCTCCCAGCTGCAGCCAGGTATACTTTTTTTGGTAATTTTGGACTGTGTAAATATTATTGATGTAAACTAAAATGTTTGAATTGCTTACAAATCAATGATTTAATCACAATTATTATTATGTATACATATCACTAGACAGTAGTGGCCAAAATGTACTTCAAAGATTGTTGAACAGCTAGAATAATGGTGGGGTCAAAATGATAGCCTTTTCTATTTGTTTATAATTATATTTGCAAGTCATTTGCTGAAAATTGTGTGTGATTGAGGAAGCAAAAATTATAACTATGTCCCTTTTTTATACACAGGATGAGCTCAGCCAGGAGGAGGCCATGCCCAGTGGTAGAGAGGAGGAGGCCTTGCCCAGTGGTATAGAGGAGAAGGCCATGCCCAGTGGCAGGCAGGAGGTGGCTGGGCCCAGTAGAAGCCTCACCGAATGCCAGGTGCCTCTCCTCTTCATTACCACCAATAGGCCCAGGAAGATGACCCGAACAGAGGAGGAATTACTTGCCCTCATTCGGGAAGCCAGCCAAATGCTGAGCAACCCCCCAATGCTGAAGAGGCCTATGGTACTTTTTTGGCCACCAGGTTGATGGAACTTGAGAAGGATTTTTTTGAGGTCCTTTAAAAGGGGTTGAGGGGCCAGCTTACTCAAACAAGCCATATTTCCCATGAAGCCCCTCCTCCTCCTCTTCCTGCCACAAGTACACCACCAGAGGCACAGCCTCCAAGGAAGGCTGCAGAGAAGCGTGGAGGGAAGGCTGCAGGGCAGCGTGCAGGGAAGGCTCTACGGAAGAGTCAAAAGTGATTGCCTGGCTTCAGTCTGGTCTGACAGAAGACGCAGATTGTGCTCCCTATTCTATGGACCCTGCAATATCCCAATTTTGATTTCCACTGACTTGATGTGTGCCCTGGGGGACAAAAGGCTTCACACATTCCAAAAGTGTCTCCAGTGTTGCCTTCCTCATTTATGTTTTTTTCCCAGAATAAATGACTATTTTATTTACCTAAAATGATTTACTATGTGTTTTTATTCAAAAAGGACATTTTGTTTGTGTGTAGGCAGGTACATGTCAAAAAGACTATGAGGGTTATTTACAAAAGGCAAAATCATTTTGCAATTCAAGTGCAAAGTGCACTTTATAAATTGCACTGCAAGTGCACTTGTTGGAAGTGCAGTGACTGTAAATCTGAGGGGAAGATCTGAAATGAGGGGAAGCTCTGCTGATTTTTTCATCCAATCATGTGCAAGCTAAAATGATTTTTTTTGTTTCCTTGCATGTGCCCCTTGGATCCACAGCGACTGCACTTCCAAGTGCTCTTTCAGTGCAATTTCAAGTGCACCTTGCACTTGTAGTGCTAAATGAATTTGCCTTTTGAAAATAACCCCCCTATGTCAAATTAACAAGGGACACCAACCTCATTAAGGTTCATAAACAATACAAAATAATAATGTTATTTTGGTAACCTGAAACTCCTAAAAAAATTAAACATTTAAATCAATAGATTTTTGATAATTTTTCACAAATTGTAAAATATATATTGTTGAAATATAAAAGTTAAAAAGATGAGTCAAATAAATAATTTGCTACATTATTTATGGAGATCTGGCTTTTAAAAACTATAATATTAGTCATGACATGAGGATAAATAATGAAGAAAGTAGTTTGTGAGAACTCTGTGTGAATATAAGCAGAAAAACAACTTCATTCTTCTCACATTATAAAGAATAAAATAATGCGCTGTATTAAAAGATCACAGAATTAGCAGCGTGAGGAATGTGCTAGCTTCAATACGAAGGCTAGTTTTACCAGACCGAGCGCTTCCGTCTTGTACTTGCTTCAGAGCATGCGTCAGTTTTGGTCCTTCGGACTAGCACACAGACAAACGGTTTGTACGCTAGAAAGCCGAGTCAGTTGGAAAGATTTGAAACATGTTTCATTTCTAGGTCCATCGAACTTTTGGGAAAAAAAAGTCCGCTGGTGCCCACACACGATTAAATTATCTGACAAGTCTGTCGGAAAGTCCGCTCGTGTGTACGCGGCATTAGCCATCTCTGGTTCAGCCTACACCATATTAATGCACAAAAAATGCACATTTGGGATTCAATAAACATTTAGGGGAAGCTGTAAAACAGTTATTTTTATCATTTAATTTCAAATGCTCTTCTGAAACTGTTTTTTTTTAGTCGTGTAACCAGCACCGCACCAATCAGGGCTATGCAGACACAGACTCACACTGTAGAGAGCATAATAGAAGCTCCTCCCAAGGATGATTCCCTGCAGATGCCAAAAAATAGGTAAAGATCATGTGTACACACAACAGTGCTGCAGGAATAAGGTACTTTAAAAAAAATAAAAATATGATATACTGTATGTGATTTATGTGAATGAATTATGGAAATTAACACTCTGTTTAGTATCACTTTAAAATAAGAAAAGTGCCTGAAACACCTGGACATTAATATTGCTGCCATTCTTTTTCACATGAATGTTGTGAATATAAACTCAGGTAAGTAGATCAGCGAAATCAAAGCAGGAAATGTAAATCTTTAACACCTAATGCAATGTATATTTATTGTAATGCAGTTATTCTAATGTTTGAATCAAGTTATGTGGTTTATTTAAATAATTAAAGTATTTTGTGGAGCACTTAAAGTCTATGAATAGCCAAACTTTTTTCAGTATTTTATTAAAGATTAGCCCCGGAGAAGAGGGAACCTTAGAGGAGGGGCTACATGACTGGGGACAGCTGACAGGTGCACAGGAAGTTGGGACAGGTTAGTGTGCAGCACAGTGAGGCGGGTTCCTGCAGAGCACATATAGTGAGGATAGTGGGAGGAGCTTTTCAGTCAGGAAAATCGGTGGAAGAGGTAACAGCTCAGCAGCAGCTTTTTGTTACCTCTTATTGGAGTGATTAGAGAACATTCTTGAGCACCTCCGCGCGGCGGCCATAGTCCTTGGGCCCTGATGGGTCCAGGGGAAGGTATGTCGGATTCGTCCCCCCCCCAGGCAGCGGGCATGGAGGTGGTGGCCTTCAACACGATTCAGCCCTGAGCCTGCACCCAGGGTGAGCCGCCGCTCAGGGACCTGTTTCCGGACCCTCCTCCTCCCAGGGCCAAGCGCCATGCACCTGCCTCGGCTAGGGGGGATGGGGGGAATCCCTGTCTCAGGGGGGACCCGGCCAGAAGGGGGGTGTCTCCTTCCCCCTCTAGGCCTTCTACAGCGGTGGAACGGGATGCAGCAGCAGCAAGTGCAGGGCCTTCCGCCCTGAATGGCATTGCTCGTTGAGGAAGAGCTGCAGGACCGGGCGCAGGCTACTCTCCCAGGGTGACCGCGGCCCCTCGCAACTAGAAGCCGAGGTTCAGCTGGTTCGAGAGCGGCATCTGCTGGCGGGCAGAGGGGTCAGCGGGGGGAGGTCGGTAGTGAAGAGCCGCGTGGTGGGGAGGAACACGGTTGAGGACAACATCCGGGGGCACCTGGCCCCGTTGGCTTCCACAGCGTCCCCCACAGAAAGGGAGGATCAGTGGTCAGAGGGAGAGCTGTCTGACTCCGAGTCTGGTGTGCCAGAAGTGGCGGCCGGTTTCCCCTGAGCAGCCTGGTAAGTCCTCTTCTATTCTTTTACCTTTATCTTCTCCTGTGTCTATGTTGTCTGTGTCCCCCCCCTTTGCCGGTGCTTCTTTAGGGGTTGCGGGCGGGGATAGTCCGCAGGTGGCATCTGACTTGGCGTCAAGGGGTGGGGGAGGCTTGGCGGCAGGCGGTGCCCCTGGGCCTGGGGAAGCTTTGCTGCAGCAATTAGTGGCATCGTTGCTGGCGGGCTGCAGGGATATGGTGGCTAGAGGGATTTCGGCGGAGCCTGGCACCGCCACAATTTCGCCCACTTCGGCATGAGTGGCAGGTAGGGAGTCCAGCACTGGGGCCCTTGCTCTGCCGGTGGTTACTCTGGGGGCCACGGTAGGTCCAGCGGTGCAGTTGGTAGCAAACGGGGTGGCTGCAGATCCCCAGAGGGTGGGGGGACCCACACAGGTGAGTACGGAGGGGGAGCAGCCCCTTTGACAGTGGTTGGTGCCTTGCAGGTAAGTTTGGGGATAGGGGCCGACCCGCCAGTGGTGGCCGGGATAGCACAGACAGGATCGGGGGTGGTAGCCTCCCCCCTTCCGGTGGTAGCCGGAGGTTCCAAGGTGAGTACGGAGGGGGGCGCTGCAAAAGGGTCAGCGACCGCGGGTGGGATTCGGCTGGCGGATGCAGGTCTATGTGTACTACGAGAGACCTCTGGGCGCTCATCTTAGATAAGGTTAAACCAGGCGAGAGTAAGAAAGAGGAGGAAGAGAAACGGCGTTATCGCCTTATTCCACGTACATTCGGGAATTGGCCTCATGCGTTTTACATATTGGCCAGTGTCATCGGAGAAAAGGTGCCGGAAAACTGTTCGGCCCTTTTCTGTTATCTCGACTCCATTAGCGAGGCCCAGAGGGTTTTCGGGGGGTGGCTTGGCTGCGCTATGACGAGCAGTACAGGCAACAGAAAGCAGTGAGACCATCGTTGCAATGGGATCATAAGGACATAGGTTTGTGGACGAAGCCCATGACGCAAGCCAGGGTAGGGCCGCAGCCCTATCATGGGGGGGCCAGGGTTTCCCCGGCCTCTTCACCATCGGCAGGAAAGCGGAAGGGGTTCTGTTGGCAGTACAATGAGGGTACTTGCAAGTTCGAGGGGTCATGCTGCTTTAGTCATGAGTGTTCGGGCTGCAGCGGTGCCCATCCCTTGTCAAAATGTTTCAAAAAAGGAAAAAAACAGGGTGATGCTGGAAAAAGGGAAGACACCGGTGAAGGTGGAAAAAATGGCACCGTACCTAAGTAGGTATCCGAACAGGGGAGCGGCGAGGAAGCTGTGGTTGGGCTTTAAGGAGGGCTTCTTGATTCCCTGTGAATTGGCGGAGGTTCCTCCCATCTCGGCCAACCTACGGTCAGCGTATCAGCATTCTCACGTGGTTTCTAGTAAACTGTGGAAAGAAGTAGCTTTGGGTAGAATGGCGGGTCTGTTCGCGGTACCGCCAGTGGGGGACTTGGTGGTGTCACCATTGGGGGTGGTTCCTAAGCGGTAACCAAATCAGTTTCGGCTTATTCACCACCTTTCCCACCTGAAGGGTGGGTCGGTGAATGAGGCGATTGATCCGGCTCTTTGCACCATCTCTTATGCCTCGTTTGATGAGGAGGTTAGGTGGGTGCAAAATTTCAGAAAGAGGGGAACTGATGGCTAAGACCGACATTGAGTCTGCCTTTAGATTGCTGCCGGTGCATCCGGATAGTGTACGATTGTTGGGATGTTGCTGGGGTGGAGTTTTTTGTTGATCAATGCCTGCCAATGGGTTGCGCTATATCTTGTTCATACTTTGAGTTATTCAGTTCCTTTCTGGAATGGGTAGTCAAGGATTTGTCGGGCATTGGCTCGATCCTGCATTATTTGGATGATTTCTTGGTCATAAGCCCCCCTAATGATCGCACTTGTGCGATCTTGCTAGCTACTATGCAGCATGTTTTTCACGTTTTCGGGGTGCCGCTGGCACAGGAGAACACGGAAGGTCCTGTAACGGTGTTAAAATTCTTGGGTATCATTATTGATACTGACCGGGTGGAATGTCGGCTGCCGATCGACAAACTGGAGGATCTCAAGGAGGTTGTGGCGGCTGTGGCACGTCGTTCCAAGATTCGGTTGCGGGAGTTGCAGTCAGTGTTGGGAAAACTCAACTTCGCGTCTCGCATTATGCCGATGGGGAGGGTTTTCTGTAGACGCCTGGCAGCAGCGACAGCTGGGGTTATGGCTCCGCATTACTTTGTCAGATTAGGGAGAGAGCACAGGGACGATTTGAAAGTATGGGCGGTCTTTCTTGAACGATACAACGGCAGGTCCTTATGGCTGGGTCCTGCCATACTGGCGGAGGAACTGGAGCTGTTCTAGGATGCGGCCGGGTCTGTGGGGTTCACTGCTTACTTTTAGGGGCGGTGGTGTGCGGACAGGTGGCCAGCAGAATTGGCGGATTCCGCGCTCATCAGGAATCTGATGCTGTTAGAATTGTTCCCCATAGTGTTAGCAGTGGAGCTTTGGGGTAAGGAGTTTCGGGATCGGAGGGTCTGTTTTCGTTGTGATAACTTGGGGGTGGTGCACGCGATCAACTCACTGTTGGCAGCATCGTTGCCAGTGGTACGTTTGTTACGGCATCTAGTGCTACGCTGTCTCCTGTTGAACATTGTTGTTTGTGCTGTACATATTCCGGGTGTTGAGAATTGCGTGGCTGATGCACTTTCTCGGTTACAGTGGGACAGATTTCAGCAGTTGGCCCCGGAAGCGGAGCAGATAGGGGTTCAGTGCCCCAGCTGTCTATGGGATCTGGTGCTAGCACTGTGATGGCGCTGGTTCAGCGGTCGGTTGCGGACGCTACCTGGCGTTCATATGAATGGGTTTGGCGGGAGTGGCATGAGCTGGTGAGTAGCATTGGAGGCTGTCCAGGCAATGATGACAGACTACACGCGTTGCTCTATTTATTAAGTCATAATTGCAAGGCAGTGGTGCCAGTAGCTACCCTGAACTGCAAAATGGCGGGTCTAGCTTTCCTGTTTAAATTAAAAGTTAAGTTATTAAATTAAGAAAACTGGCTACAAGGGCGAGTTCAGAGGGTGGTGATAAATGGGGAGTACTCGGAATGGTCAGGGGTGGGTAGCGGGGTTCCCCAGGGTTCTGTGCTGGGAGCAATCCTATTTAATTTGTTCATAAATGACCTGGAGGATGGGATAAACAGTTCAATCTCTGTATTTGCAGACGATACTAAGCTAAGCAGGGCAATAACTTCTCCGCAGGATGTGGAAACCTTGCAAAAAGATCTGAACAAATTAATGGGGTGGGCAACTACATGGAAAATGAGGTTCAATGTAGAAAAATGTAAAATAATGCATTTGGGTGGCAAAAATATGAATGCAATCTATATACTGGGGGGGGAGAACCTCTGGGAGAATCTAAGATGGAAAAGGACCTGGGGGTCCTAGTAGATGATAGGCTCAGCAATGGCATGCAATGCCAAGCTGCTGCTAACAAAGCAAACTTAATATTGGCATGCATTAAAAAGGAGATCAACTCCAGAGATAAAACAATAATTCTCCCACTCTACAAGACTCTGGTCCGGACGCACCTAGAGTATGCTGTCCAGTTCTGGGCACCAGTCCTCCGGAAGGATGTACTGGAAATGGAGTGAGTACAAAGAAGGGAAACAAAGCTAATAAAGGGTTTGAAGGATCTTAGTTATGAGGAAAGGTTGCGAGCACTAAACTTTTTCTCCCTGGAGAAGAGAAGCTTGAGAGGGGATATGATTTCAATATACAAATACCATACTGGTGACCCTACAATAGAAATAAAACTTTTTCGCAGAAGAGAGTTTAACAAGACTCATGGCCACTCATTAAAATTAGAAGAAAAGAGGTTTAACCTTAAACTACGTAGAGGGTTTTTTACTGTAAGAGCGGCAAGGATGTGGAATTCCCTTCCACAGGCGGTGGTCTCAGCGGGGAGCATCGATAGCTTCAAGAAACTATTAGATAAGCATCTGAATGACTGCAACATACAGGGATATACAATGTAATACTGACACATAATCACACATAGGTTGGACTTAATGGACTTGTGTCTTTTTTCAACCTCACCTACTATGTAACTATGTAACTATGTAAGTGGGGTCGAAGACATAACTAAGGCTTTCATAGTACGGTTACAGAAAAGGGCGAGTGAAGCCTCATTCCAGGCGTCCAGTGTCATTGGGAATGTTAGAAACTTTGGTGGGGGTGTTACCCCGGGTTTGTTTTTCTCCTTTCGAAGTTCAGTTGTTTAAAACGGCTTTCGTATTAACGTTTTTTGGGGCCTTGAGGGTGGGCGAATTAGTTAGTCCCTCAAAATCGGTTAGTGGGGGGCTGAGTCGGTGACATTGCTGATACGCATGTCCAAGACGGATCAGTTGGGAAAAGGGATTAAGGTCGTTTTGGGAAGTGTGCCTTGCTTGGCAGTATGCCCGGTCAAGGTTATACGGTAGTGGTCGGTTTTACGGCCTCCCGGTAGTGGTCCTTTGTTGATTCATGAAACTGGTTTGCCGTTGTCACAATATCAGTTCGTGGCGATCTTTAAAAAGTGCTTGGAAATGGGGGGGCCTTCAGTTGGTGATTACTCGTCCCATTCTTTTTTAGAATTGGGGCGGCAACGGAGGCGTCACGCTGGGTTTTGAGTGATCAAATACTATAGCGGATTGGGCGATGGGAGTCACATCGTTTCAGGTTGTATGTCCGCCCCCACCTCCTGTAGGGAGAAAAGGGGGGGGATTCTATATGGTGTTTGTCATGTGTGTGTTTTGTGTGTCATGGGATGTTGCTAGAAATACAACGGTACGCTTGCTTGGACAGGCCACCGGATATGTTATTTTTAAAGGTCGGGGGCAACGACCTTTGCCTTCGGGCTACAGGGGAGTTGATTAGGGATGTCAAGTGGGATTTCCTTCGACTCCGATTGGCCTTTGCTGACACGGTCATAATTTGGTCAGATATCATTAGGAGGGCAACTTGGCGGGGGGCCCGGTCAGTAGACTGCATCAATAAAACAAGGATAAAGGTCAACAAGGCTGTGGCGAAGTTTGTGGTCAGGAAGGGAGGGTTGGTGGCCCAGCATCGGGAGATAGAGGGGCAAAATGACATTTATTTGAGGGGAGATGGAGTTCACCTGTCAGCGGTGGGAAGAGATATGTGGTTCCTGGGGCTCCAGGAAGGTCTCTAGTGGGCCTTGTGGCTGTAGCGGGTCGCCCACGCGTAAAGGATCACTGGTGGGCATCTGTGGCAGGGGTCTTGGGTTCCTGAAAGTCGGAATGGTGGTGGTAGATATATATATGGATATATACTATCTGGTGTGGTATGGGTTGGGACCTATCTCGGGATGGGTACCTTTCCCTAATTGGTAATTGGACTATCGGTCATCGAGCTGAAGGTGCAAGAAAGAGGTATGCATTTGTCCCTGTGCTGAATGGATCACAGCTGGGGGCCAGGATGCTATGATGGTGGTCAGCCGATGAGATTGTGGGGCTTTCTTTCAGGAACCTCAGACATAAAGATTATTTCTGGTTAATAATTTATGTTGTTTGAAATATATGTTTTATATATCTATATGTATATTTATTTGTATATATATATATATAAGTTAATGTCGATACTGTTCTGGTTTGGATTTAATAAAGGGGCCTTTGTTGGCCATTTAATCCAGAAGTTGTCATGTGTTTTAATTAGATTTAGTATGTTACGTTATTATTTAATGGGGGTGGTTTTAGTATGGTTATTTAGCTGGGCACCGAACATCTCAGCACTACACCAGTCAAGTAGGGAAAGGCTACAGCCCAATTCCAGATAAAAGTCCTACAGTCCTTCGTGCCCACACTACAAGGGGGTAATTGCTTGTTTCTGCTTGATGATGATGTTGATGATAATTAAACAAAAGTAAATTACCGCGCTATATCACAACAACAAACCATGTACAGCTGCTGATATAAGTGAGATACGCCCAATAGTATAAAGAAAATAGAAACAATAGCAGCGCTAAGATTGATAAGAATGTGAATAAAATACTTAGTGAGCATCAATGTTAAACGTTAATAAATGAATCACTCAATTAATAGTTAACAATATCTATATCGTGAGAAACCTTACCCCTAGGGGTACAATTAAATTGAAGGATTAATTATTAAATAAGTATTGAATAAAGGATAATCAAAGAAATAATCAAAATTGTGCAAAAGTATAAAGTTCAAATATGATGGAAGTAATTCCGTGACAAATCCACCACCGCATCCAAGAAGTGACCACCATAACAAATGCAGGCTTACCAAACAGCAAGCAAAGGGAGCTTGTGACCCTCTTGGGCTAGAGACCTCCGACATGTCGTCATATAAAACCCTTTCTTATAAACCTCAAAGACCCCCTCTATATCCATGTCTCTAGAGGCCCAAACAGCAAGCAAAGGGAGCTTGTGACCTTAAACCCGGTCAGGGCCTTTATCCCAAGGCAGGCAGGTAACTCTGAGTGCCAAACTGGTCTTAGAGACAGAGTGGATGTCTCAGGGAAATTCAGCGTTCATCAGATGATATGAATGATCATCTAACTCTCTCGGGCCAGAGACCTCCGACATGCCGTCATATAAAACCCTTTACTGCTGTAGGCCGCCTGGCACCTGTTGTTCCACTAGCTTGTGTTCAGCTCTGTGCACTCTGCAGAGTGCAGATTGCACTCTGTAATGAAAAGGTATCATTAGCAGAAATCAGCGTTGGTTCATGAAGAATTGTTCTTGTCAAACCAATCTATTAACCTGGAGGTGAGCAGCCATCTAGATAAAGGAATTTTGCAAAGGCATTTGACACAGTTCCCCATTAACATTTACTGTACAAACTAAGGTCTGTCAGCATGGACCAAAGGGTGAGTACATGGATTGAAAACTGGCTACAAGGGCGAGTTCAGAGGGTAGTGATAAATGGGGAGTACTCGGAATGGTGTGGAAAGTGGGGTCCGCCAGGGTTCTGTCCTGGGACCAACTTATTTAATTTATTCATAAAAGACCTGGGGGATGGGATAAACAGCTTAATCATGGTATTTGCGGACGATACTGAGTTAAGCAGGGAAATAATTTCTCCGCAGGATGTGGAAACCTTGCAAAAAGATCTGAACAAATGAATGTGGTGGGCAACTACATGGCAAATGAGGTTTAATGTAGAAAAATGTAAAATTATGCATATGGCAGGCAAAAATATGAACACAATCTACTCATTAGGGGGAGAACCTCTGGGGGAATCTAGGATGGAAAAGGACCAGGGGGGTCCTAGTAGATAACAGGCTCAGCAATGGCATGCAATAAACAGTGAGAAAAAAGATCTAGTCAATAGTCCTCTGGCTTAAGCAACGCTACATGTTAAAGTGCAAAATGAAGCTAGTAATAGTGTAAACCCAGGTGAGAGATGTTAATCCTGAGTACTTGTGTGACAGTTCATATAGAAATCATCAGATGCCTGAGGGTTCAACCTTCACCACACCAATTGATTGCACTCCCTTAGGAATTGCACTCACTGGATTTATAATTAATCAACGCCTTTACATACAGTACCTCACAAAAGTGAGTACACCCCTCACATTTTTGTAAATATTTTATTCTATCTTTTTTATTTGACAACACTGAAGAAATGACACTTTGCTACAATGTAAAGTAGTGAGTGCACAGCTTGTATAACTGTAAATTTGTAGTCCCCTCAAAATAACTCAACACAAAGCCATTAATGTCTAAACCGCTGGCAACAAAAGTGAGTACACCTCTAAGTGAAAATGTCCAAATTGGGCCCAAAGTGTCAATATTTTGTGTGGTCACCATTGTTTCCCAGCACTGCCTTACCCTCTTGGGCATGGAGTTCACTAGAGCTTCACAGGTTGCCACTGGAGTCCTCTTCCACTCCTCCATGATGACATCACGGAGCTAGTGGAGGTTAGAGACCTTGTGCTCCTCCACCTTCCGTTTGAGGAAGCCCCACAGATGCTCAATAGGGTTTAGGTCTGGAGACATGCTTGGCCAGTCCATCACATTTACCCTCAGCTTCTTTAGCAAGGTAGTGGTCATCTTGGAGGTGTGTTTGCTGTTGTTATGTCGGAATACTGCCCTGCGGCCCAGTCTCCGAAGGGAGGGGAACATGCTTGGCTTCAGTATGTCACAGTACATGTTGGCATTCATGGTTCCCTCAATGAACTGTAGCTCCCCAGTGCCGACAGCACTCATACAGCCCCAGACCATGACACTCCCACCACCATGCTTGATTGTAGGCAAGACACACTGGTCTTTGTACTCCTCACCTGGTTGCCGCCACACACGCTTGACACCATCTGAACCAGATAAGTTTATCTTGGTCTCATCAGACCACAGGACATGGTTCCAGTAATCCATGTCCTTAGTCTGCTTGTCTTCGGCAAACTGTTTGCTGGCTTTCTTGTGCATCATCTTTAAAAGAGGCTTCCTTCTGGCCATGCAGACCAATTTGATGCAGTGTGTGGCGTATGGTCTGAGCACTGACAGGCTGACCCCCCCACCCCTTCAACCTCTGCAGCAATGCTGGATGCACTCATACGTCTATTTCTCAAAGACAACCTCTGGATATGACGCTGAGCACGTGCACACAACTTCTTTGGTCGACCATGGCGAGGTCTGGTCTGAGTGGAGACTGTCCTGTTAAATTGCTGTATGGTCTTGGCCACCGTGCTGCAGCTCAGTTTCAGGGTCTTGGCAATCTTCTTATAGCCTAGACCATCTTTATGTAGAGCAACAATTCTTTTTTTCAGATCCTCAGAGAGTTGTTCCCAGAGGTGGTTCTGGCCAGCTCAGTAGATTGCTTTAAAAAGGTTTGGATACTTTCCTAAATGTACATAATATAACTGGGTACTAACATTTATAGGTAAAGTTGATCCAGGGAAAATGCGATTGCCTCTTGGGGGATCAGGAAGGAATTTTTTCCCCTGCTGTAGCAAATTGTAGCATGCTCTGCTGGGGTTTTTTGCCTACCTCTGGATCAACTGAGGGTATAAAATTGAGTATATTGGATTGTATGATATTTTTTATTTTATTTATTTATTGTTTTTAAGGTTAAACTGGATGGACTTGTGTCTTTTTTCAACCTGATTAACTATGTAACTAACTATGTAAGTTCTTTGCCATGAGGTGCCATTTTAAACTTCCAGTGACCAGTATGATAGAGTGAGTGATAACACCAAATTTAACACACCTGCTCCCCATTCACACCTGAGACCTTCTAACATTAATGAGTCACATGACACCGAGAGGGAAATGGCTAATTGGGCCCAATTTAGACATTTTCACTTAGGGGTGTACTCACTTTTGTTGCCAGCGGTTTAGACATTAATGGCTGTGTGTTGAGTTATTTTGAGGGGACAGCAAAGTTACACTGTTATACAAGCTGTACAGTGTACACTCACTACTTTACATTGTAGCCAATTGCCATTGCTTCAGTGTTGTCACATGAAAAGATAGAATAAAATATTTACAAAAATGTGAGGGGTGTACTCATTTTTGTGAGATACTGTATGTTATGCCTTTTGAGATTACTGCCTGTGAGACAATTGCCCAGATATCCGAAAACAATCAACCATCAGATTTCAAACGTTCCGGTCCTGTATTCGCTCAGACTCTACATGCCAAATCATTTCAGTGTACTCGAACATAAGAAAGGAACAGAATCCTAATAGTGTGAATCCGTAAAAGCTTTATTTATACAAAGAACCCCTTTCCATTATCCCTATGCACTTACAAATACATTTTAAAAGATAGTGTTCAATATAAAAGTATTGCACTGTATATCCAGTTCCAATACTCTCACCAACCTTTGTGAAGATCTGATTGTCCTTGGTTGTTCCCGGGAGGAGATCAGAGCCAGTGACAGATCCAGCAAGCCGTGTGGTCACGCCTAGACGTGTTTCGTCATTCCGGCTTTGTCAATAGCATGCAATGCCAAACTGATGCAAGCAAAGCCAACAGAATATTGGCATGCATTAAAAAGGGGATTAACTCCAGAGATAAAATGATAATTCTCCCACCCTACAAAACTCTGGTCCGGCCGCACCTGGAGTATGCCATCCAGTTCTGGGCACCAGTCCTCAGAAAGGATGTGCTGGAACTGGAGAGAGTCTAGAGAAGGGCAACAAAGCTAATAAAGGGACTGGAGGACCTTAGTTATGAGGAAAGATTACGAGCATTGAACTTATTCTCTCTGGAGAGGAGATGCTTGAGAGGGTATATGATTTCAATGTACAAATACCGTACTGGTGACCCCAGAATAGGGATAAAACGTTTCCGCGACAGGGGAATTAAAAAGATGCACGGCCATTCACTAAAATTAGAAGAGAAGTGGTTTAACCGTAAAATGCTTAGAGGGTTCTTTAGTGTAAGAGCGGTAAGAATGTGGAATTCTCTTCCACAAGCAGTGGTTTCAGCAGGGAGCATAGATCATTTAAAAAACTATTAGATGGGCACCTAAATTACCTTAACATACAGGGATATACAATGTAATACTGACATAAAAGCACCCACACAGGTTGGACTTGATGGATTTGGGTTTTTTTTAACCTCATCAGCTATGTAACTATGTAACATTCAGTCAATTTCTTCACTTTAAATTCAAGTTTAATCATTTATAGAATTCTGGTTGAGTTTTTTTTTTTTGATGTTCATCCCCTCTGATAGCAATTAAAGTGATTGAAAAAAAAATAAAGATATAGTGTATTTTTTTTTTAAATAAAAAAAATAATAATATATATATATATTTTTTTTTTTGAAAGCCCCCTCATTTCCACGTGCTCACACGCAAATGCAAAAGCTCACCTAGATCCCCCACACATATTTAAAGGACAATCACACCAAACATGTGAAGTATTTCTGTAAATATCAGAGCAAGGGAAATATTTTTTGTGCCAGACTTCCTCTGTAATTCTAAACTGGTAACCTGTAAAGGATTTCAAAGCATAACCTGGAGATGGAAATTTTTAGGTATCATAGTTTGCTGCAGCACCATGGCCGGACGCAATTTTAAAGCATGAAATGTTTGGTATCTATTTACTCTGCATAACATTATCTTATATTTTAACAAAAAACTGGGTATTTTATTTTGTACATAAAAATTTAATAAAATGTATTTTTTCAAAAAAATTTGCATTCAAAAAATCACTGCACAAATATTATGCAACATAAAAAATCTCAACACCCACCATTTTAGTCTCTAGGGTCTCTGCAAATATATAATGTTTAGGAGCTCCAAGTCATTTTCTAGAAAAAAGTGTAGATGTCAGAATAGGCCCCGAGTTGAAGTGGTTAAACATCAGATATCTAGGGTTTTGTGTTCTGATTGCTATTGGAATGTGTGGTGTCACAATGTCAAGATTAAAAGAGCTCTGTAAGGCCATCAGAAAGAAAATTGTGGATGCCTATGAGTCAGGATTTCAAAAGATTGGCAAAATATTTAAAATTAATCATTACACTGTAAGGAAAACAATAGCGATGGGCGAACGGTTCAGCCCGAGCATGAGTTCGGGCCAAACATTTGCCTGTTCGGCCGTCCGCAGAACACCCAAATTTGCAGGTGTTCCCCCCGACTAACACCCTGCTGCCAGTGCATTCTATGCCCTGAATGAGCACTTTTGTTTTTTCCTGTTCGGCTCCCATAGAACTTCAATGGGGTTTGCCATTTAGGTTACAACAATTCACGTGTTCATGAGTTTTGCTGCAAGCCGAACAGGGGGGTGTTCGGCCCATCCCTAGAAAACAATTTCTAAGTGTCATAGATTGCCAATGTCTGCTAATTTGTCTCGGACTGGCTTACCCTGCAACTTCAGCCCAACAGCTGATTGTTGATTCTAAAAGAATCTCCAAGAACCCAAAATGTAACTGCAGAATCAGCAGATAACTATTGCAACAGATGGTGTATCAAAAAGATATGGCACCCTTTTTAGATGTATGGTAGGTGTGCTGGTAAAAAGTCCAAAAAGAAAATTTGGCATGCCTACAGTTTTCCATTGAACACCAGACCTTTTGAAACAATGTGCTGTGGATTTATGAATCAGAGATAGAGTTGTTATTGTTTGGAGTTGTTTGCTACTTCAGTTGTTTGCTACTTGCAGTCATCAATTCAGCTATGCATTCAACATCATATCAAAGTGTACTTAATAGGAATGTGTGCCATCTGTACAAAAGTTGAAGCTAAGCTGGAAATGTATCTTTTAATACAAAAATATTATGAAGCTTGTTGGCATATCCAGGAATGGCTCAAAACAGAAAAAATAAAGGGTCATGGATTGGCCTAGTCAAAGCCCTAATTTGAATCTCACTAACATGTTATGCAAGGATTTCAAATGGTTAGTTCATGCAAGGAAACTCACAAACCATATTGCAACTTAAAGCGGATCTTCACCCATTTTTTAAACAGCATCTTGGTGGCTTCTAAAGGCAACACCGAGTGCCATATGGAGCTTTTTTTTTTTACCTACCTTACGTTATCTGTCTTTCCCTTTGTTCTGTGCCTGGGCTTCACATGCCCACAGGCAAGATGAAAACCAACAACATAAACTTTTAGAAGTTATTTTTACTACAGAAAACTGAGAGCAGTAGGCTGCAGAAACGGAACAAGTAAGTTCAAGATTACAATAGATTAAACATTGTCAGTCTTAGAAAAAAAAAATTATGTGGAGACAGTGAAACACCGCTTTAACAAATTTTTCATGGAGAGGTAGTCAAAAATGCCACTAATGACAACTTTTTTTTATTGCAATCTGTGCCAAAAAAAAAAGTAAAATATATATGCCAAAGCATAGGGGCAATCCGCCCCTAAAGTTAGGGGCAATTCACCCCTCCACCCCTGCCCTATGCTTCGGCATATATGCTCTTTTTTTTAACTGCAGTGGTGAAATCACCTCCTACAGTGCTGGACTCGCGGCCTTACGTATCGTGAGAGCAAACCCTGTTGCTGTCAGAATAAATAAACCTGTGCTGCAGCTGAATGGCGTACCTGCAAAGCAAATAATGCTTAATAATAACAATAGGACATACCATACCTGTAAAGCAAACACAATAAAACACAGTACAATAAAACATTACAGTATATCATAAAATACAGTAAAACAGAGGAGAACAATAGAGAAAGAACAATAGAGAGAGAAGAACAATAAAATGACAACTATTTTTGGCTTTTTTATTTTTTATTTACTTTTATATTTTAATTTTTTTATGTTTTATTTATTTATTTATTTTACTCTTTTATTATAAATTTGAATGTTCCAGGTTAGGGTCTCTCAAAATGCGATGGCCATGTAACATCTTTCGAGACCCTGTCCTGTGTGCCCTAGGACTGTGCCATGCTGTACCCTATGCTAATACTCCACTAGTGTGTGATAGCGACGGAAACATTCACCGATGCAGAGACCTGTTTAGGACAGGAGGGACAATAAAAGCGGGTGTCACACCCATATATGTGCGTTTTATGCAGACACTACATCTTTTTTGGAGTGGTCTTTGGCCTGAGGTACCTCGGAGGACTTCTGAAATGTGCCTCTTATGCAGCCAGCTCACTGCATTTGCATTGGGAAGTTGGGCCAATGCACTTTCATGTACCTGGTTGAAGGCCGAAGTGCCGAGAGGGCTCCCCTTGTGGCTAAGTGCAGTACACCCCTGAAGATGGTACAGAAGGTGTAGTGCCCAAGAAGCACAGGTTGCCAGATGGGTACAGGAGGGTAGAGCCGGTGGTCACTGGATAATGCAGGATACACAGCTGGGCCAAAGTCTCTAGGGATCCTCAGTAGCACTTGGCAAAGGTGTGTGCAGGAGATGGTAGTGGAAGCCAGGCCGGAGGTCAAACACTATGGATCAGACAGGAGGAGGCAGGTAGCAAAGTCTGTGATGCAAGCCGGGTTCAGACACTGGAGACAGTAGCGAAGTCAATAAAGCAAGCCAGGGGGTCAAACCAGGAGAGCAAATCAGACAGGTCAGGAGCAAGCCAGGTCACAACAGGAAATCCAAGTATAGTATGCACAGAGGCTCAAGAACACAGGAAGCCTGACGACAATCCAGCAATGTGATGGGCTCAGCAGCAGTCTTATTTTGGGCAGTAAGTGGCCGCATCTGTCACACTATGCACCTATTGGTGTACACATATACGCCAATTAGTGCTGTTGCACATGCTCATTTGACCATTAGCATCATCGCTAACCCGCGTACGCCCGTTTGTTCTCCTTGCACCAGTGCGCATTGAAAATGCGCCGGAAGCATCCATTACTAGTACTGCCACTATTGCCAGTTCTCCTACGGCTATTTCCCTGACAAGCACCGTCTGGAAACAGAAGGGCTGTGATGATCTCTTCCTGGAATTTTAGGAAGAATCCAGTTCGTCCTGACACGTTGTTGTATAGCACATAAGTGTTCAGCAGAGCCAATTGAAATAAGTATACAGACTTTTTATTATACCAGTGTCTGGCTCTAATAACAATTAAGTACAGCGCCATCATCTGGTCTTGAAGTCCACCCCTCCCATGTTAAGGCTGTATTCGTGGACACAGAGGGGCTTCACAACAACACCAGTCGCCGTTGGAATTTCGACTGTCGTATCTGCGTGAATAGAGGACAGAACGAAAACATTCCGTGTGTCCCTCCACTTCACTGCAAGCAATTTATTACTTCTTAAGCAGGCTCTCTCCCCCCATCTAAGTCGGGATTCTACAAGCCATTGGGGGAAGCCCGGGCAATTAGATTGCACTGTGCCACATGCACCAATTCCACAATCAAAAAGATGACTAAAAAGTGGCACGCTTGTGTAATAATTGTCCCAAACAATCTTTCCGCTGCTCCCTATGTAGTTTCAGCAGTTGGGGGGCTCCACGTGACTCTCTTCCCTCGTAAACCATAAAACTATATGTATAGCCTGTTGCCCTGTCACAGAGCTTATTCAACTTGACCCCATATCTGGCACGCTTGCTGGGGAGATACTGTTTGAAAGACAGATGGCTAGAAAATTTCATCAGGGACTCATCAACGCAGACATCTTGATCAGGAATAAACAAGGCTGCGAACTGTTGGTTAAAGTGGTTTAGGAGGAGCCGAATTTTGTTGAGCTGATCGTATTCAGGGTCACAACGAGTACAACAGAGTTCATTGTCGCTGTAGTGCATGAACCACAAGATCTGCTCGTATCTAGTCCTAGCCATGGAACACAGACAAATGATGAATTGGGTCAGTGGACCAATATGGAGGGATAGGCTCAGAAAGGTCTTAAATTCGGGAACCGTAATAGGTTTCCAGGAAAATCCTCTGGCAAGGGTCAAATGGGGATTTGCGGCAATATATCGACCAGCATATAAATTACTTTGGTCCACAAGAGATCTGTAGGCATCTTCCGTGAAAAACAGTGAATAAAAGTCAAGAGAAGTAAAATCCGCTGTTTCCACCTGAATTATGGGTTGGCCAGTGAATGAGAGAAGTACGGGAGCTGCAGAAATGGTGGGCTCCCAATAAGAATTGGCAAACGCTTTGGGAAGGACACTATGGGCTCTACGGGCCTGCGTTCAAACTCTTGGTGGCTGCTTGTGCTAGCCACCACACCAACTTGAACTGCACTTATGGGACTCGCCAGGTTACCAAGTGTTACTGCAGTACTGGTTTGTCTATGACCAGGATGTACTAGGCTGCTGGTGCTTGTCAGTTCACCAGGAGGTTGAACGGCACTAGTACTGGCTCTCTGCTCCATACAAGAACCCTGCGGTTGTTGCACCTCAGCAACAGAAGAACGGGGTCGGGTATGCCTGACCTTAGCAGGGACCACTACTCTGTCGTCAGAGCTATCTGTCAGGGTGCCGCTATCCTCTACTGGTTCGTATACTGAGCCTGAATCTGACAGTGAGGCAGGCTCTCTGCGATTCTGGACGCTGTTTCACTGGATCGCTGATGCAGACGTGAGTTTTGACGCACAACCTTTAACTCATTTTATACAAGTTAAATATTTGTATATAAAACCTTTTTTCAATTCCTATTTATTTACTGAAAACAATATATTTTTTTTTTTTTTTATAAAAATACATTTTTTTAGAATCATTCCATGACGTATGCTCCTGATGAGCGGTTGCTATACCGCGAAACGCGTAGAGCTTTGATCATTACCAATCTTCACACATCATGGAATACCAAGATTTCAATGTTTCCATTTACCTCCATAAGGATCTGTCATGGCATCAAATCCTTTTATTATCTGCATTATTTGTCCTAATCTTCATGGCTCTCTGTGGGTCTAATCACAGTAATAATTGTACACATGTATGTTGATTGTTATCTCTGCTCTCTGTGTGACAATGGATCATGACTTATTGTGCAACTTATGTGTATCTTATGTATAATCAATCCATGGTTTATTATATAGAGGCTTGATGCCCACAGCATTTTAGAGGTTGGATGCCCTAAATGTTTTTTATACACCATGGATTATACCCAATAAATGAATTTTGGTCACTTGACCTGCGTTGTGCTGCTGTATGCTTCATTTAAAGTCCCACTTCTTCTCCATTTTTTTTTTTTATATAACCAATGACCGGGATGGAGGCGAGCATCCCTTTGGTGCTAGCCTCATTTAAAGTCCCAAAACTTTTTCCTTTTTTAAATGCAGGCTCTCATTCGTCATGCTCAGCATCACGTAGACCTAACGCAGGTGCTAGCACGTGTCTGGGCTGATCCTGCTAACACCGCGTTTTTGGGAACACTATACTACTGGGGACACTAATATAGTTCTGAGCAGATCAAAAATCTTGACCCGTTCAAACACTATACTAGTAAGGGAGATGTATGGTGTGTGCTTGTGTGTTAGCTCTACTGGCATTAATCTGACGTTGCCTGGGATTGATGCTGACCCTGACACCAAAATCTGATGTCACCCGTGACACTAATACGGTGATCAGAAAAAATATTTATACACTATACTAGTGATACTGTGAAGGAAATATGCAGTGGGTACCCTGATGCTATAAAAAAAACTGACAGTGACACTAACTAGCGTCACCCATGACCCTAAATACAGTGATCAGAAAAGAGTACACTATACTAGTGACACTGGTGACAGGGGGTGAAAGTGTTAACTGGGGGGTGATCAGAGGGTTAAACCTTTATTAGGGGGTTAATGGGGGGTACCCTAAACCTACCTGGGCCTACTAACTATGCTAACGCTGTTAAGTGTCACAAGTGACACCAGTACAGTGATCAGTGAAAAATCTGAAAACTGGTTGTGTACTCATGGTAAGATGTTCTCTCACACAGGAACCCAAAAGGGCTCCATGAGGGGAGGTGACATCACTTCCTCTGCCTGTGTTTACATTACACAGGCAGAGGACAGTCTTCCATTCGCCAAAACCGATCACTTGGTCCAGGCCAGAAATCATTGGTCTGGGCCTGGAGACTGATCAGTTCTGGAACAAATTTGATCGCCATGGGCACGGCTGGAGTGTGCGCGCCCCCTACCCACAGGAGCGAGCACAGTACAGCTACGGATGTTCGGGCAGGAGTGCCAACCTGTCACCGCATAATGATGGCAGCTGGTCGGCAACTAGTTAAAGTGTGACAGCGCAGAATGCTGAAAATTGGCATGGGCAGGAGGGGGGTTTAAGTGCCCAGTAAGCAAGTGATTGAAATAGAGTCAGGAACATATATATACTCCTAGATTAGTGTTTTTACACTGTTGGCTGCAGGCCAGCAGTGGTCTATGGTGTCAGGTGGTCCCTAACCATCGTCCTCCACTTTTGCAGTCACTGTTGGCAGTGGGCAGGTGGATCCTTTTCTGCTACAGCTTCGACCAATCCAAGGATAAGTATGGTTTCATACTGTGCTGTCACTCATGATATCACTAATGGAGTCCATAGCCAAGCCGTGTACTGGACTGGAGTGTGTGGACAGTCAGACACCATGCTTATGAGCCGCATAGCAGTTACCTGATGTTCTATGGCTATAGTTACACCTTTGGAAAGAGAAATAAATATGCAAACATAGGTAAGAAGCATGTAAGCAGGATGTGCTTAGTTTTTAGATTGTATCTGCAACCACCCCTGTGGACATATATTTTTGTAAGCACTGCTTACAAAGTGGGGTAGAGCAGAAGAGGAGGAGGAGAAGTTGGGTAGCCATTG
This sequence comes from Lithobates clamitans, assembly GCA_037952925.1. Classification (NCBI taxonomy): domain Eukaryota; kingdom Metazoa; phylum Chordata; class Amphibia; order Anura; family Ranidae; genus Lithobates; species Lithobates clamitans. Next base: position 2,605,190 of record JBBGZY010001594.1, read on the forward strand.
ATCTGATCCAGGTGCCACACAGTGACAGAATACAGACGAAGATGAAGATCATAACACTCACACACTGCACAGAGTACTCCAGTCCAGAGTCTCTAGACACAACTCAACTCCTGGCTGCTGCGCTGCTGTCACTCCCAGAGTCCCAGGTCAGGACCCAGACTAGTCCCTTTGCTGCAGGATCATAGCGCTGGATGGTGGACCACAGGCGCCAGAGAAGGTGGGTGAAGCCACTGCAGCACTAACACAGCCTCGCTCCTGACCCAGCCTCACTCAGATAGACTGTGTGTATCATGTCACTTGTTGCTAGATGCTAGGTGGGGTGGTCCTAGCCACCAGTGCAGCCGGTGATCAGTTAGGGTGGCTGCCACTGGCTGTGTGTCCTCTATTTCATTCCAAATGAAGGTGCCCGGGACCTGGGACAGAGATGTAAATTGCGGCAATCCGATCCACCTTGCGGATCCCTAATTCCGGGGGGGGGGAGGAGCTTGCCCCCCCCCTGCGGACACCCGTGCTAGGAAGTGTCTATGAACAGGCACATTCGGCTGCACAGGGCATGCATTGTCAGTCACAGAGAGGAAGGTTGCTGCATTAGAGGCGTGTTTCTAATCAAGCATTAGCATTACATTTTCATTGCTAAATCTTTAAGAGAGAAAATTTTCCAAGGATGAGGTCAGCTCTAGAGGACTTATGCCCTGTACACACAGTCGGATTTTCCGATGGAAAATGTGCGATCGGAGCTTGTTGTTGGAAATTTCGACCGTGTGTGGGGTCCATCTGACGTTTTCCATCGGAATTTCCAACACACAAAGTTTGAGAGCAGACTATAAAATTTTACGACAACAAAATCCGTTTGCGTAAATTCCGACCGTGTGTGGCCAATTGCGACACACAAAGTGCCACGCATGCTCAGAGACGGAACTGCTTAGTCTGGTAAAATTAGCGTTCGTAATGGATATAGCACTTTCGTCACGCTGCAATGTTTTAAATTGTTTATTGCAGCGCACTCTCTTCTTCTTTATAATGCTAGAACCATGAAGTTGTTTTGCTGCTCATAATCACACAGACTTCTCACAAACTTCTTTCTTTATTATTTATCGTGATTTCATGAATATAATATTTTTATTTGTCACATCTCCCAAAAAAAAAAAATGTTATGTTTTTAGATTTTGTATTATTTTTTTTTTAGTTGTTTAAATCCTGATCTCCTGTTATTTTTTTAATAATTTTTTTTAACTCCAGAATAGTTTTGGGTGTGTTTTGTGTGTCAAGTTACCACAACACCATTATCATCTTGTATTATTTAATCTTAAGGAGATTGGTTGGTGTTGGTGTCTCTTGTTAATTTCACATTGTATTTTTGAAATGTACCTGCCTCCTCACAAACAAACTGTCTTTTTTGAAGGAAAAAACATATGCGAGTATAATTGAAAAAAAATACCTTTATTAAGGGGTCATAACCAAAGAAAGAGGGAAGGCAACACTGGATAAACTGCTGAAATTGGCGAAGCCTTTGGCCCCCAGGTCACACATCAACTATTTTAATGCAAAATTGGTGGCCTGAGGAGTCCATATATAAGGGAGTACAATCTGGTCCAGAAGTCCAAGAGATCATGAACAGCAGCAGTTGTCCCCAGGCTGTGGTCATACAAGAGCCTGCATTTTGTGTCAGACCAGACTGAACCCAGGCCATCACTCTCTGGTCTTCCTTAGACGCTTCCTTCCAGGCTGTGGCTCTGGTGTTGGAGGTGTGGCAGGAGGAGGAGGAGAACTCACAGTCATGGCTTTGGCTTGTAAGATGGCCCCTCAACCCCTTATTTAGGGCTTGTAAGATGAGATACTCACATATTAGGCGTTGGCCCTCCTCCATTTCCAGCATTTTGCAGGCTGTATTATAGGCAAAGTCCTCTTGAACACTGTGGGGGGTTCTGAGGGCCACAGTAGCCTTCATAAATAGGCCAATTGCTGCCTCCTTTACGTTACTCCTCTTCCTGTCACTTTTTGGTTGAAGGCGAAGGGGAGGGACCTGGGTATCGGGCAGGCTACTGGGCCCGGCCACCTCCTGGCTGCCACTTACCCCCGCCACCTCCTGGCTGAGACTTTCCTGTGTATAAAAAAGGGACATCGTTTTAGTTTTTGGTTCATCAATCACACACAATTTACCACAATTTACCACTAAAAATTGGCCACTAAAACACCATGTTTTGGCCAGATGCAGTTCAATACATTTTTTCTGGCCTACTTCTCTTAAAATAAGTTGGTTGTCTATATGGGTTTGTAACTAGAATGAAATGCAAACTAGATTCTGTGTAAGGAGAGGACACTCAGCAGCTGTTTACACATCTGGACAGAGGAGCATTAGTGTGGGACACCAGAACACCCTTTTTTATTAGGGGGTCCACACAGGTGCTCCAGTGTATACTATAGGGGTGTCTCCATCTTTGAAGCTTGCACAAAACAGGTAAGTATTCAAGCTTGACAAAGGACAAAAATATTTCTTCATCTTGGAACTCTGCCAAAAGAGACAATTGTACCCCTCTTCCAAGCAATGTTTCATATTCCTATTTCTGGCCTCAAATATCAGTGTGCTAAGTATACCTATTTTTGTTCACATAGTGGAGAAAAGACTCGGAGGACACCACTTATCAGAGGATACCAGGGACCCCCCACCTCAGGAAGAAGGGGAAATCCCCCAAACCCAACCAGAGGAGGAGGAGGGAGACGTTGTAGAAATTGTCACCACAACAGGTGAGTGTCTGCGACCACAGCTTCAGGTAAGAGATGGATGCCTGCATATTTATAATACATGGTGTGTTTTTTTTGTTTTAGGTTATCGTGATGTTCTGGAAGAGGAATGTCATTTCACAAGTGAAAGTGGCCAGATCCTCATCGGGGAGATAATGGGGTGTAATAGAGATTTATAAACCCTAAAGAAAAACATGAATGATGTTCAAAACAAAATGAAGAACATCATTGATGTTTTAGGGAGAATATAAAACACCCAGAAATCCCTAACTTATTGCAGGTTTATTTTTGTTTTTATGACTAATTTTTGACATATTAGAAAAGCCAAATTTTGAAGATGCACACAGTGTGTCAACATGTGCTATCTACCATCACAGGAGATCAATGTACACGTTTTGTGGGTGCAACCCCTTTCTCAATAATAAAGTAGCTGAGAGGAAGGGGTTGCACCCCTAAAACATGTCCCTTGATCCCCCATGATGGCAGCTAGCACATGTTGACATTAGGCAATTTATGTGCATCTTCAAAATTTGGCTTTTCCAGGGGTGACATCACCCCATCTGCTGAGCGCAATATCAAACACACTTTAGAAATACTCATGTCTGATATTGCCTTCACTTTCTATAAGTTGAACTTTGTAAGTTCCAGAGTTGTGTATTTTTTTATGGTTTTAAACATGCCTGTTTTACCTTAAAAGGCAATTTCTACTTATTAATGTGACCTAAAAAAAATGTTATACAACAAACATGTTGGTTTGTTCAAAAACCCTTTTAGAAACGCACATGTGATTGTGCTTTGATTAAAAAGATTGATAATCAACAATGTGTGGCTTCTTCTTTCAATGTTCAAAAGCAGTTTTTGGAGTAAAGTTGTTGTTTTCAGTGACAATGGGGGTTATTTACCAAAGGCAAATCCACTTTGCACTACAAGTGCAGTTTCAGTGCAGTCTCAAGTGCACTTGTAGCGCAAAGTGTATTTTCCTTTAGTAAATAACACCCACAGTGCTTTCTAATTTCTAATTTTCTAATCATGCCATTTGCAGGACTCCCCAAATTTCGGTCATGGTGTTGAAAATTATTAATATTTTTGTCAGTAATGCATTACATGCATTAACAAAAAAAACCAAGGTTTGTGTGTAGCAGACCCACAACATAATAATAATAGTTAGCCGAAGAAGAGATTGTCACCTCACGTGTCAATGAAATTTCGTTTGCACTGTTGAAGAAAAAGGCCAAAAAAGTAGAACATTAATAAAAGATAACCGAGGAGACAGCTAAAAGAAAGCCAAGCAGTAAATCAAAGCAAATATTTGTTCAGTTTCAAATATATTTTTATTTAAAAAATGTCTCAGACATTGTCTGGCATATCGATGGCCCCCCTACCCGCAATTTATTCCATGTATCTTATCGGACCTCGCGGGCTCTCTGGCGGGGCAAGCCAGGACAGCCAGTTTCAAGCGCCATCAAGGTTGGGTTATTAATATTAATTCTGACCTCAGGCCCAACTGAGCCAGCATAGTTCAAAGAATTTCTCCTTAAAAAGTTGTGGAGAACACAGCAAGACATGATGTGATTGAGTTTGTATTCCGCCATGTGTATCGGTGTAAGAAATAGGCGGAACTGGCTGGCCATTATTCCAAACGTGTTCTCCATCACTCTTCTGGCTCTGGCCAGTCGGTAATTAAAAACCCTCTGGTGAGGGTCCTCATAGGGAATGGCCGCATAAGATGGTCCCCCAGCGCAAACTCTTCATCCGCAATGAAGACGAATGGGAGTCCATCTGCATTGTCTTCTGGAGGTGGCAAGCCCAAGCTGCCATTCTGGAGACGCCTGTAGAACTCCATCAGGGCAATGACTCCACCATCCGACATCCGGCCATTCTTCCCCACGTCCACATACAGGAACTCGTAAGTAGCCGACACCACCGCCAACATCACAATACTATTGAACCCCTTGTAATTATAATAGTATGACCCCGAGTTGGGGGTGGGACTATGTGGACATGTTTCCCATCAATTGCCCCTACGCAGTTGGGAAAGTCCCACCGCTGGGCAAAGTGGGAGGCAACAGTCTGCCATTCCTGTGGGTTGGTAGGAAACTGTGGAGTCAAACAAGAATAAAACAATTGTCATTTTGCACATAAACATTGAAAGCAGAGTAGACACAAACATTCTTGGCCAACATCAGTATAACATTTATTTTAGGGAGTATTTAAAGAAAAAGTATAAGGTCCACCTATCATATTCCTCACCCCCTCTGATGGCCCATTGTTAAACTTTTAGGGGGGGGGGAGTTTTGGACAGGTAACCCTCTCCACTTTATTGAGAGATGAATGCCTACATAATGTATATTACTTTGGCCAGCCCCTCCTTACTTACACTATTGACAGCCCTCTGGACATGTAAGAAGTGTCATAATACAAAGATATAAATACACACTTTACACATTTTAGCACATTTTTACATTCTGCTATTACCTATCAAGATAGTAGATAATAATAGATAATACAAAGATATAAATACACACTTTACACATTTTAGCACATTTTTACATTCTGCTATTACCTATCAAAAGTCCCACCGCTGGGCAAAGTGGGAGGCAACAGTCTGCCATTCCTGTGGGTTGGTAGGAAACTGTGGAGTCAAACAAGAATAAAACAATTGTCATTTTGCACATAAACATTGAAAGCAGAGTAGACACAAACATTCTTGGCCAACATCAGTATAACATTTATTTTAGGGAGTATTTAAAGAAAAAGTATAAGGTCCACCTATCATATTCCTCACCCCCTCTGATGGCCCATTGTTAAACTTTTAGGGGGGGGGAGTTTTGGACAGGTAACCCTCTCCACTTTATTGAGAGATGAATGCCTACATAATGTATATTACTTTGGCCAGCCCCTCCTTACTTACACTATTGACAGCCCTCTGGACATGTAAGAAGTGTCATAATACAAAGATATAAATACACACTTTACACATTTTAGCACATTTTTACATTCTGCTATTACCTATCAAGATAATAATAGGATACAAAAACTTTTAACATTGCCATTTGAAAGTATTCAGGCAGGCCCTTGCACTACATGCTTTGGGGAATTCATCCATAAACCTGAACACAAAAGAGGTAGGTATAGTGTGTATGGGTTTGGCAAAGTCAGCAGATAGAGGATTGGTATCAGCTGACTTAGCAGTTGGGGGGGGGTTCCAAATGATTTTGGGACCCAAAAAAAAGCCTCTGGCACTCTGCCTGAATTTGGAGCTGACAAAATACATTGTTAAGTGACTAGACGAGGTGGATATAGGCCCAGGAGAGCATGCTGGGGAGGTAAGTGAAGGCAAATATGTATGAAGGACAAAAATTTTTTTTTAAATTCCAGCATGCATGAGGACAAAGGGGACATTCACAGCATATCACAATCATGGTAATTAGAGAATAAGGAAAGAAATACAATACATTAGCAAACATTAAATACATATAATGAGATTTTAAAGGATAAATCTTACCTTAATATAGTCATTCTGCAGGACCTGGATGATGGCAGAACAGGTCTCTGGGATAATGATCCCCAGAGCCTGGGGGGATATGCCTGTTGAGAACTTGAAGTCCTGCAGGCTTCTCCCTGTCACCAAGTACCACAATGTGGCAACTAGCCTCTGCTCTAGAGTGATGGCTTGCCTCATGCAGGTATCCTGCCTGCTGATATAAGGGGTCAGCAAAGCCAACAAACGGTGAAATACGGGGTCAGCCATCCTGAGAAAGTTCCTGAAATCGTCAGGATTATTCTCACGGATCTCACGGAGCAAAGGCATGTGACAGAATTGGTCACGCTGGAGCAACCAATTCTTGGTCCATGAACTCCTCCTCACCCTGTTCATGGACTGGGCTTGTGTCAAAGTAAGAACCCCAACACCAAGTCCCTGCACAGCATGAACTCTATGATGAGTACATACACACAACATGGCTAGAAAACGGTCGCTGGTCAGAACGAGGTAACAGAACGCACTGAAGAACAGCAAGGCCTGTGAAGAGCGACCTGAAAATCAGTAACGAACGGAAAAGAACACAATGATAAATCAATGGGAACTCACTGCACGCACTGAAGACCAGATACAAACCCACAAGCACAAACTGAACAGCAGGAAAAACTAACTGAAATCCACGAGTCTGAAAAAGCGCAAATTGTCTCTCACCAAACTTTTACTAACATGAGATTAGCAAAAGGAGCCCAAAGGGTGGTGCGTTTGGTATTGAACTGCCCTTTTATAGTCTCGTTGTACGTGGTGTACGTCACCGTGTTCTTGATGTTCAGAAATTCCAACAACTTTGTGCGACCGTGTGTATGCAAGACAAGTTTGAGCCAACATCCGTCGGAAAAAAACTATGGATTTTGTTGTCGGAATGTACGATCAATGTCCAATCGTGTGTACAGGGCATAAGACTGTGAGGGAATATTGGCATCAATGGACACAAAAAAGAAATGGGAATTCTTCAAAGTGACTGTACGTAAACTTACTGCAAAGTATAGTGCTGTGGGCAATAAGTTTAAAAGGCTAAAAATAAAACCTATGTGGCTCATGCCCAAAGTTAAAATGACTGTAAATAATAAAAAAAAAAGCTTTTAAAAAATATAAAAATGAAGGAACGCTATCATCGTTTAAATGTTACAAAGAATATAAGAGAATATGTAAAAAGGAAATCAAGGACACAAAAATTCAAAACGAACGACAGATTGCAAAAGATAGTAGGACAAACCCCCAAAAATTCTTCAAATATATTAGCCACTTGCTTACAGGGCACTTAAACCCCCCTCCTATCCAGACCAATTTTCAGCTTTCAGCGCTGACACACTTTGAATGACAATTGCGCGGTCATACAACACTGTACCCAAACTGACTAAAAGACAGAATTCAGAGAGTAGTGGTTAATTACTCTTAAACTGAATGGTCTAAGTTTATCAGTGGTGTACCCCAAGGTTCAGTGTTGGGGCCCTCACTTAGTAATATCTTTATAAATGATATAGGGCCTGGGATTAAAAGGAACATTTCTGTCTTTGCGGATGACACTAAGCTATGCAATGGAATAACGTCCTTACAGGATGTCTCCAATTTACAAGCCAATCTCAATGCACTGTCTAATTGGGCAACTAAGTGGCAAATGAGGTTTAATGTTGATAAATCTAAAGTTATGCACTTGGGGACTTAGAATATGCATGCATCATGCATACTAGGGTGAGTACAACTGGGGGAATCAATGGTGGAGAAGGATCTGGGGGTTTTGGTAGATCATAAGCTCAATAATAGCATGCAATGCCAAGCTGCGGTTTCTAAAGCAAGAAAAGTCCCTTCTTGCATTAAGAGAGGTATGGTCTCCCAAGAGAGAGTGTCGGAAACCATGAATCAGACCGAGACAGAAGTACAGTTAAATCACACTTGTTTAATAATAAATGTAAATAGAACAAACGTAGTCAGAACATAGCCAAAGTTCGGTAACCGGAACAGATAGTCAGACAAGCCAGAAAGTCATGAAACCAGAGATCAGCATAGTGGAACAGCAAGCAGGATCTGGAGCCAGAAGGAATGTCAGCCAAGCAAGTCTTTAACAGGAGCGCAGGAGATCTCTGTGATGTTGACCAAGGCAAAGGTGAAGATCATCTGGGCTGGGCGGCTTAAGTAGGCAGGACTGACGAGCAGGATATCATCAACTGGTGAGTCACTGTGGAGAGATAGGAGCTGGCAATTAGCCGACAGCTAAGCGGCCAGCTCAGAGAAGGAAGGGCTGAGCCCAGCCCTGACAGTGGAGACATGAAATACATTAGAGGTACGCATATTAGAAGGAAGGTCTAATGCATATGCCACTGCGTTAATCCTGCAAAGAATATGGAAAGGCCCAAAAAACTGAGGTGCGAACTTCAGAGAGGGAACATGAAGTTGGAGGTTGCGAGATGCAAAACTAGAAATGTATTGTGACATGGAGTGGCACCGTGGATACACCAAAAATATACCTGTGCCACGTCCTACAAATACGTAGGTGGTTGCAAGATAACAGCCAGACCCTGTCCCCAACCTGGTAGGAAGGCGCAGGCAGACGTCTGCGGTCAGCATGGAATCTGTACCAATCTTTAGCAAGTCGCAAAGCCTCCTGGACTTGAGCCCAAGTGGAACGAAGACCACGGAGATGCTCCTCTAATGCACAAATATTCTGCAGAACAAATGAGTCTGGTAACATGGAAGGTTGGAAATCATAGATCACCATAAACGGGAACAACTGGGAAGCAGAATTCAAGGCACTATTGTGAGCACACACCGCCCACGGTAAGAGGTCTGACCAGTTGTTATGATGGTCAGCAATATAGCAACATAGGATTTGCTCCAAGGACTGACAGGCTTGTTCTGTGGCCCCAGGATTAACCCAGTGGCTTACGCATTAGACCTTCCTTCTAATATGCGTATTTCAAATGTATTTCATGTCTCCTTATTAAAACCTTTGGTCTGCTTTACCACCCCAGTGCCTTGTCCTCACTCTGTACAGGTTGAGAACCATGAGGAGTATGCAGTACAGTCCATTGTTGACTCCCGTACGTCCTGTGGGCGCATACAGTACCTGGTGCATTGGAAGGGGTGCGATCCCGAGGAACGCTCTTGGGTCTCATCCTCGGACGTACATGCCCCTGTCCTCCTCCGTGATTTCCTTAGACATTTCCCCTCAAGTCTGGTGGTCCTCCGAGGGGAAGGGGTCATTGAGGAGGGGGTACTGTCAGGGCTGGGCTCGACCAGAGAAGGAAGTTCTCTGAGCTGGATGCTCAGCTGTGGGCTAATTGCCAGCTCCTATCTCTCCACAGTTACCCAGCTGTTGATGATATCCTCCTCGTCAGTCCTGCCTACTTAAGCTGTCCAGTCCAGAGGAGCTCTGCCTTCGCCTTGGTCAAAATCACAGAAATTATCTCCTGTGATCCTGTTCAAGACTTGCTTTGCTGACATTCCTTCTGGCTCCAGATTCTGCTTGTTGTTCCACTAATTGTGACTATGTTTCAAAAAAAGGTAGAACAGGGTGGGACTTTGATTATGCCTCAGAGGAGTATAATGAAAAATAGAATACACATACTTGAATTATAGAAAAATATACAAACTTTATTAATGTGCCATGCGGCAGTACCTTCGAAGAGTAAACAAGTTAAAATGAGTTACAGTCTTGGAATTTTGAAATCAGGGTGTGCAAATCCCAGACAGAATAGAAAAGATATGGCCTACGTGTTTCACGGACAGTTCTGCTTTGTCAGGGCCTTGAGGGCAGCACATTAGATATCACATGAGTTCTAAAAATATTAATAAACAATGTGTAAGTGACATGATTAACATGAATGAAAAGTTACAGATACATGAAAAAAAGGATATGATAATACATTTGTTTCACATAGGTGTGTATAAATATTATATCATGTAAAGCATTTGTTAATACAAACTATACTTTATATTCTAGAACATCCAACAATATGTATATACAGTTACACTGCATAGATATTTATGAACAGCTGAGTTTTTCGCATGCATGGAGTATTCAAGTTCGAATACTCATTTAAATGCAGGTTGAAAAGCATATAAAAAATGTCTACATGCAAGAGTTTAATTCTCTCTACATGTCAATATAGACAGTTTTGATCTCAAATACATGTTTTTCGACTCATCCAGAGACGGTGAACGGAAGACGCCAGCTCAGAGGGACATAAGTTCGGCCTTTATGCCTGTGGGAGCACTCCACCGCACCACAACGGAGGAAAATTGGCAGAGGGAGAACCCCTATATGAAATTGAAGGGGTCTAATGAACCTTGTAAACTGGATGTAGAGGGGGAGAGGGAAGTGAGGGGAAAAGGGAGGTTAAAATGGTGAGAAAAAAAAAGTGGGGGAAGGAGAGATGGGGAAGGAGGTAGGAGGAAAGGGGGAAGGAAGGAAGGAAGGATGGGGGGACGAAGGGAGGGGGAAGGGGGGTAAAGACTTTTCTTTACCCCTCTCCAAAAGGGACGAGACAAAGGGGGTGAGAAGGAGAGAGAAAGAGAAAGGGGGGTTGTTAAAGAGGGAGGGGAAAAGAAAGGGGGAAGGGGAATTAAATAAGTGAATGATAGAAAAAGAGGGGAAAGAAGTGTGTATGAAATGGTGAAAATATTGAGAATGTTAATGGTTACTCACCCAAAGTATATGCTGTGATTTACAATTACTTCTGTTGAAAATTCCCAACCACAGGTCAGGCCCATTATTTTAGGGATAGGTTGTCTCACCCATCAAGCCAGCTCTTTGATAGACGATTACCTACGCCCCCATGTGGAAAGTCTATCCACATACCTTAAGGATACCATTCATGTTCTGACCATTTTGGAAGGCCTATCTGTTCATACCAACACCATCTTAGCATCTATAGACGTAGAGGCTCTATACGCCAGCATTCCCCACGACAAGGGGGTTGCAGTAACATCAACCTTTCTGAATGAGAGAGACCTCAATACCATTCCCTATAATCTATTCATAACTATCACAGGTACTCACCGAAGCCGAGATGCTGGGAGTGGCTTCCCTTGCAGCTAAGCACACTATACCCCTGGTGATGGTACAGAGGGTATAGGGCACAGAGAGGCACGGGTCACCAGCAGGTAGATAGCTCTTGAGAGGAGGACTCCTGTAGCGTGGGGATGAGAGCAGCGATGACTCTGGCCCTGGAACTGGAGAAGAAGACCCGGCTGGGGTTCTAACCCGTAAACACAACGGGAGCTGAGTGGAGTGCAGGAGATCAGGCCCAGAGAACCCAGTAATAGAAAGTCTGTGGTGCAGGCCGGGAACATATACTGGAAACAAGTGGATAAGGAAGTCCTTTAAACAGGCCGAGGGTCAAACACAGCAGACAGTAATCAGAGAAATCCTGAAAGCAAGCCGGAGGTAGTGCACTGGAGACGTCAGCAGAGGAGTCCGTTAGACAAGCCGGGGTCATACACAAAGGCAGGAGAATCCAAAGACAGGCCGAGGGTCAAACAATGGAAGCAGATGGTAGAGAAGTCCTTTAAACAAGCCGAGGTCAAACACTGGAGAGAAGCAGGGTAGGTCAGGCAAATCCGGGTCAAAACAGGCAAATATAAGTAGCAGGAATCAGGAACGGAACACAGGAAGCTGAAAGACAAACCAGCAATTAAACAGGGAACAGATTAGTCTTTATATAGGCCAGCAAGGGGGTGTAACACTGACGTGCGAACGTTCGTACGCCATTACGCCATTGCGCCGTGTCGTGAACCCGTGTGTGCCGCTACTTTGCTAACCCGCATGCGCCGAAGCGCGGCTCCGCCGTGCAGACGCACAGGAACCTTCCGATATTGGCAAGCTTTTTTCTTATTGCTTCTCTGACAATAACGGAGATGCTGCGTTTTATTTTGACCCACAATGCTTTCACCTTTGATGGCTCCCACTACCTCCGGGTGCAGGGGGCAGCGATGGGGACCAAGTGTGCCCCATCGTATGCAAACCTGTATCTGTGGGGTGGGAGCGGGAGGTGTTTGCCCAGGATGAATCCTCAATACACCTGCGCCACATTTTATTGTGGCGCCGGTATATTGATGACATCCTGATTTTTGGACGGGCACACCAGTACTCCTCACGGAGTTCGTGGAAAAGCTTAACCATAATGACTAGACTACAATCTGCCCTTTACCTTCAATTGGCACAGAGAAACCCTTCCCTTTCTTGATCTAAACATACATAAAAATGCAGAAGGGGTTATCACCACAAATTTACATCGGAAAGACACAGCTGGTAATTCTTTATTATATCCTACAAGTGCCCACCCATCCCATTTGATTAATTCCATTCCCAAGGGCCAATATTTACGGGCCCAGCGCAACTGCAGCAATGACGAGGACTTTAAAAGCCAAGCCTCAACTTCCGGTTCCGGCGCCACATGGAATGGCTGTAGTCAGATACAGCTCCCACCACCCTCCTCCAATCTACCACTATAAACACGACCAGAGCTTCGGGGCGATCCCCATCCACCACCGCTACACAGGGGGCATACATGGACCGCTTCCTGAAGTGGTCATATGCACAAGCGGTCACCTCCTTGGCACCCCCCGCGGGAGACACGGCTCCAGGCTCAGCCAAAATGGCGGCCGCTCCATGCTTGGTGGAAACTCTGCTCCCGCACGCTACAGACACACAGGCAATGGACCCTGCATCACCAGAAGGCATTGCGCAGGAGGTAGTTGCCTTGCAGGGACCCACACTGGCCGCCACTGTAGATGCTGCGGTGCACAGAGGGCTAGAACAACTCCACTTGGAGGTACAGGCACAAGCCCAGAGAATCACCCAGGCAGAAGACAGAATATCATCCCTGGAAGATGATACCACTGCACAGTCAGCAGTAATAGCCTGCATAACAGCTGAAAACAGGGAATTGTGGGACAAATTGGACAATCTGGAAAATCGTTCCAGAAGAAACAATTTGCACATAATTGGTCTGCCAGAATCAGTAGCGAACAACCAACTCACAAATATATGCGCTAAACTTATTCCTGCACAATTGGGGCTCCGCATACCCTGCAGTATCGAGTTCGCCCATCGCATCGGTCAGCTTACGGATACTCGCGCCAAACCCAGACACGTAATTGTCAAATATCTGAACTACGCCGACAAAAACGCCATTATGAAAGCATTCCGCCGCATAGGCTCCCTATCAGCGGACGGAGCAAAACTGTTGCTCTTACGGACTATTCGATCGAGGTGATGAAACAACGTAAAGCATTCTATCACAATCAAGTGAAATTTTCTCTGGCATATTCGGCTACCCTGCGTATCCAAACGCGCTCAGGGGAACACCTCACTTTTACTTTGCCAGATGAAGCGGATCAATACCTTGCACAGAAATGGATCACACCAACTCCGCAGAAGGCTGCTCCTCATCGCCGACTACTTCTCCCTCTGCATCCCGCAAACAACACCACAGCCCGAACAAGCCACCATACAAACGCAGTCGCTTTACCCATCAGGCGGATCGTTCCGGCAATCGCTGAAGACGAACTTCAGAGTCTACCTATCGGCAGATGCACATGAGAGATGGGTAGTATTATCACCCCCTTTGTTTCCTTTTTTTCTCCACATCTCCCACATTACTGTTTGAGTAAACTCTTTGCTCCATATGCTGGGCTACGTTACTACACCTAAATGTGGACGCTAGGTCATTTTCCCCTCTGTTGCTTGTCTCCCATTTTAAACTACTTAGAGTACTGGCTATTGGTGGATGCAGTCTTCCTTGAGGTATCTGCCTGTAGCTAACTGCCCTGCTCACGCTTCGAGATGGCCCTTGACATTTGATACAACCTTCTGGAGCATAAACACTCCACTCATCTATGCCTAGAAACCCATCTACCCCCGCCGAGCTGGCAAACACCCCTCTACCGTCTCCTCTTCCCCCCCTCCTCTCCCACTCCCCCCCTCCTCTCCCCCTTCACCTCTCCTTCTCCAAAGCTCGCATTTCATCCCTAAGAGAGGAGCAGGCGAAAGGCGGGGGGTCCTGCTATCTGGTTTAGCCTCATGTGGAAAAAAGTGAAGTACTTGATGGTTGATAGATGCTTTTTCCACCTAACCTCTGTTATGTTATTTCTTTACAGCTTTAGTTTAATGGTTACACGATTTCTAATTTTCTGTTTTGTGCCTTTAGCTTTAAGAGACCTACAATACTTGGTGACCCTCGGATTGATGACGCAATGCCTGTAGGAAGACTTCCTCAAGCTCAGGACATCCCTACACATCATACATGGCCTCCTCAATCGATGGGAATCACCTAAAGATTGTATCGTGGAACGTTAAGGGACTTCGCTCTCCAAGTAAGCGCATGTCAATACTTAGACACTTAAAGCGTCTGTGGGTGGATGTGGCGTTGCTTCAGGAGACACATCTGTCCGCAGATGATCTGACCCGTCTGCACAAATTATGGGTAGGAACTGCATATGGCTCCCCCGGCATAGGACGCAAAGCTGGAGTAGCCATCCTACTGCACAGGAATCAGAAACATGCTATTAAGGACATTAAGACTGACCTGACAGGCTGCAAAATGACGATACACATGACCTTAGCTAACAAAGACATAGTTATCACCAATATATATGCTCCCAACTCGCCAGATGCCTCATTTTTTCGACATATGGTGACTTGGATACAGGCTGCACCAGAGTCTCTATACTTAGTAGGCGGGGACTTCAATTCAGTTATGTCCACCATGATTGACTGCACTGGTGACGCGACGCATAGGAATAACACTCCAACTCCGACCCCGACGCTCCTAACACAAACAATAGATTCCATGCAGTTGATAGATGTATGGCGATTAACACACCCGACGGATTGAGAATATGCCTTCTACTCCCCCCCACAATTCCTTCTCTCGCATCGACTACTTTTTGCATCTCCTGCACTCTTATCAACTGTATGTGACTCGGAAATCAACGATGCTAGAATTTCAGACCACAGTCCCATCGCAATACACTTGATTAATACGCAACCCTCTTCTCCAACGCAAATGTGGAGCTTCCCTTCTTACCTAACGGATAACAAGGACTTCCGCCACATGCTCTATACAGCATGGACAGAATATACCTCAACCAACGCAGTGCACCTCACAGACCTAAACCTCTTCTGGGAGACTGGAAAAGCCTTCATGAGGGGGGAAATTATTTCTTATACCATCCAATTTAAGAGGAATGCTAAACAGCACTACATGCAAGCCAGCGAGGTTTTACGTTCAGCACACGAACAACTCACGCTTATTCCTACACCCGACAATATCCAGGCCTGGAGAAAAGCCAAACGAGAATTCGACCTATGGGCTGAGAAACAAGAATTAGCCAAGACCTCATTCTCTACTTTATACTTCCATAGGTTTGGTAACAAGGCGGGCAGACTGCTAACGGTGCTCTGTACGGGGTCCAAACGGCCCACTCTTATCTTTGCCCTGAAAAATGAAGCTGGCACAATAGTTACCACACCTACGGAAATCAGTAAACTATTAGCAGACTACTACACTAATCTATATTCAGCAGACCCGAATGATTAGCCAACGGCTGAAGCCCTATTAGCTAATATCCGTTTGCCCAAACTTCAGGAGGATCATTTAGCTGTCCTTAATGAGCCCATTACCATTAAGGATATCCAACTGACAATCAAATCACTGACTTCCACTAAAGCCCTAGGCCCAGGTGGTTATACGGCCGAATTCTCCAAGTTAACAAAAGACTTTATTCCAAATACACGGAAACATGTTTATGCAGTCATGTTGGATGGGGGCCCCTTTCTCCCTACAGGGACGCAGGCACATACCAGATTAATCGCTAAAAAAGGTAAGGATCCCTCACTTCCAGGATCATACCGACAAATCTCATTAATTAATATAGACGTCAAAATACTGTCCAAAATAATTACGATGCGCTTAGCTCTCCTACTCCCATCTTTATTACACCCGGCCCAATCAGGATTTGTCCAGGGACGCTCGGCCACCCTAAACATACGCAAGGTCCTAATGGCACTAGAATACGCTAGATTGAATCCTGAACAGGACGTCGCTATAATGTCACTTGATGCCGAAAAAGGCCTTTGATAAGATCAGTTTGTCTTGGCTATTTCGTGTGATGGCGGACTTCGGTTTTTCGGGCCCAATCATACGTTTTTTACAGCGGAAGTATGAATCCCCAACGGCGCGTCTGGTCACCCCCGACTTAATTTCTGATACGATCCCCCTGACAAAAGGAACTAGACAGGGATGCCCACTCTCCCCCCTACTATTTAACATCGCAATTGAGCCTTTATCCAGACTACCTAACTCAACTGACGGAGTCAGTGGCATCACAATAGGTAATCAAACTCTCCGCTCCACCCTATCTGCTGACGACATATTGTTATTCTCTACCGAACCCCTAGCAGACTTTGATAGACTAAGAAAACTCTTCCAGACTTTCCGACTGTGCTCAGGCTTTTGAATTAACTTTGATAAAAGTGAAGTATTATCGCTCCATCCCAAGTTGTCTGCCAAATGGTGACACTGATCTCCCTTAGCCATAGCAACGCATCATATCACATATCTAGGCATTTATATTGGTCGAGAACCTTCCTCTTTATACACACTCAACTTCCCACCATTAATATCAAAAATTGTAAAGGAGGTGGAAGCTTGGGCAGCTCACCCCCTCTCGCTCTTTGGGAGATGTCACTTTTTCAAAATGGTGTCGTTCGCACGCCTACTTTACCCAATGCAGACCATTCCTCTCTTAATAAAGCACTCAGATATAAAGAAAAATTCACAAGGCATTATCCGCCTTTTGGTGGTCTCGCAAAAAATCACAAATTGCCCTACAAAAACTATGTCTCCTGAAGTCCGAAGGAGGGGCGGGCTTGCCCAATGTATGTTTTTATAATATCCCCTGCCTACTCAAACAGGGTCTTGACTGGATAATTGGTAAATCTAGATATTCCAATACCATCCTCGAGGGTGCCTCGACCTTTCCATATGCCCTACCAGCCATCCTCCACTCAAACCCTAACAAGCTACCAACATACCTCAAGTCGAGTGTACTAATCAGGGACACAATTATAGCCTGGAGAGAGGTACGGAGACTGCTGGGACTACCCTCCAATATCTCCTGCCATCTGCCAATCCAAAGCAACCCAATGTTTCTCCCATCCACCCTACACAAAGTCTTTGACCAGTGGAGAGCTAAGGGTCTTATCAACACTACCTCAATATACCTTAATAACCCTGTCGAATTTAAATCCTTCCAAACCTTGTCAAGGGAATTTTCCCTACCAGCGACACACGTTTTCTTTTACCATCAACTGGTCAGTTATTTACGGTCCTTCTACGGACCTGAAACGGATCCCCTCCAAAAGTACTTTATTGACACTGTGCTACACAGGGATGACTATTCCATTTCCAGCTTATACTCTCATTTTATTGCCCATCAGACTGCCAAGTATCATCTTAACTTTCAAAAGTGGGCCAATATATGTGACAAGGAAGACCTTCTGGAGAAAATCCTTGAAGGATACAGACAAGTTCACAGACTTACTGTATCCAAAACATGGCGTGAAACGCAATTTAAAATTATTCATAGGGCATACTACCCTTTTCGTAACAACAAAACAGATCCAGCCCAGGAGCGGTGTCCCTGGTGTTCCACACCCCAGACTGGTTCACCGCCTCTGGGAGTGCCAATCCACTATCACATACTGGGACTCTGTACTGAACTTTATATACAAGATCAATAAAATACGGATCCCAAGGAATTACCTTATATGTCTGTTTGGGTGTGAACCACCCTTATCCACACCACCAGAAAAGAGTCCACTTCACATCTCCCACTGGATGCATATATGCCTCCTGCTGGCCCGCAGGACTATCATGTTGCACTGGATCAAGCCAACACCGCCGGCGGTGAAAAAAGCCCTCTTATCGCTCTTTTATCTGGAAAGGTTGGACACCATGGTATTGAACTTTCGCCCCACCTCACGATTTTTCATGAGATGGTGTAAGTTCATGGAACACACGTTCTCCCAAGAAGAACTACAAAAACTCATGCAACCATTTCGCTACACAGATTGGTATCTCAAACAAAACCTTACAAACTCCCTAGGCAACCTTAAACTATCCAATCTGTCGGATGCCTCTACGTTTTTTCCACCCTGAAATACAAAAACAAATCTTGGAGGCTCCTTGACATTCGTGATTCTTCAATACCCTCACCTGTCAACTTCACCCACCACCACCGCTCTGACTAGATCAATATATAAGATAGCTATCTTAATTTTCCAAATGTTGCTTCCACTCCTAAAGGCACTAAATGTTATGTAATTCTATAACCTCAACACCATATTATAAAAATGTTACACAGTCTATTTACCATTTACTAATGTAATGTAAAAAACCCAATAAACATTTTTCAAAAAAAAAAAAATCCAAGCCTCCAATTTGCAGAAGTGCTTCTTGGGCCGTGGATACAGTAGGAAATCACTCAAAAGAGCATTTAAAACGCAAGTGATAGTCCACACGATCTTTTATTATTTCAAGGTCAACAAGGAACTCTCTCTCAACCCCCAGGCATTCGCCCTATCACTAAATTTAATAACCAATTCTAAACTGTAAAAAGAATTCTAAATACCCACTGGCACCTCCTACAGGATTACCCTATGTTGAAACTCTTTGTAGAACCTGAGCCGCATGTCATTTACAAACGTAATCAGTCTCTGAGAGACATTCTAGTATCTAGTCATTTCATGCCGCAGGAATCTAGGGACCCTTGCTGCACTTTACCGCGAGGCACTTTCCAATGCGGTAACTGTGACTTCTGTAAATTCATTCAAAATGGAAAAAATTTTGTTTTGCCTACAGTAGAAAACCTAATCATGTAACACTTTATAAATTGCGATACCATTGGTATCGTATACCTGCTTACATGCGAGTGTGGAAAACATGTAGGTAAAACCAAATGAAATTTTTAGAAATGGATCAAAGAACATGCTATAGACATACAGATAGGTGTCATGGAGAAACCCATACCCAGACATTTTGCAGACTTTCATGACTATAGCACGGATTCCTTGAAATTCTAGGTCCTAGCCCCCAACCTGTGGGGGCAATTTTGATCAGAAAATTCTCCAGGTGGAAGCTAAATGGGTCTTCAAATTAAGAGCAACTGAGCCACCAGTCCTCAATGATGCCCTTAGCTATGCTCATTTTTTGTAAACATTAACTGTCTTTTACTTATATCTAAATAATCCTCTCCTTTTAATTAATTTACTTTGCAGTGCATCTCCATGCGTCATTCCAGGACTGTTTCCGGATGACATTCCCAACTCAGGGGACTTCTGGCCCTGCCCGTGTCTGTGCACCTCCTGTCTTGCTGCTGTCCTTTTCGTCGGCCGCACTTATTAACAGCCCGCCACCCACATCAGGCACCCCCAGAGACTTTCCCACTGGAATCCACAGTGGAGACACCACTGCCTATCAGCTTCCAGATTGCCGGATACGTGGCCCCTCCCCCTCTCCCGTGTGGAATGCAGTGCAGGCGACGCTGGTTACTTACCAGTGCTGACTCTACGCTACGCCGTTTTAGTCCGGCCCTCTTCCATCTGGTTCAGTCTCGTCTGCCTACCTGGCGGCCTATCAGGGAGAGCCGGGCAGAAAGATCCGCCCCTCTCCGCTAGGAGTATATGGCGGATGGACACAGACTGGGGAGTCTTGCATGCAAGTTTTGAGCATGCATCCCCCACAGCTCAGTTTGCACAGATGGGCTTGCCCCCATCCCTTCAGATCCACCAGCGGTTTTCCCACGATCTGGGCAACTGGAGCGACCCCAGGGATCCTCTCCCTATACACACCCCTTTGGAAAATGGCGGTCACCTTGTATATAAAAAGCACAACATCTCATTTTCTCTCCAGCGGCTCACCTCCTTTTATGTGAGAGACGTGGAGGAAAAACGTTTATTTGAAATATTACTTGTATGGTTACTCCATCCTACTATTTACTTCATTGATAAGCCTTTCTAGCTTTCTCATTTAAATTTGCATCTGTCTTTGTTTAGATTTCCTACTTGAGGCTTAACTTATGGACTTTTTCCTAAAGTCTATATGCACATATTCCATCTTACCTTACCTGATCAGCTGGTATTGAGTGCATTCCTTATTTTTCAACAGAAGTAATTGTAAATCACAGCATATACTTTGGGTGAGTAACCATTAACATTCTCGATATTTTCACCATTTCATACACACTTCTTTCCCCTCTTTTTCTATCTTATACTTATTTAATTACCCTTCCCCCTTTCTTTTCCCCTCTCTCTTTCCTTAACAACCCCCCCTTCTCTTTCTCTCTCCTTCTTCCCCCTCCCCATTTTTTTTCTCTCCACCCCTCCCACTTTATCTCACCCCTTTGGGTCCCCTCTCTTCGTTTTTGTATATTTTTCTATAATTCAAGTATGTGTATTCTATTTTTCATTATACTCTTCTGAGGCACAATCAAAGTCCCACCCTGTTCTACCTTTTTTTGAAACATAGTCGCATATTCTTAGGGGATGGTGCCTCTGCAGGAGTATTTGTGATTCCACGTCTACCCCAACCCCTTCACATAAATGTTCCACTCATTGATCCCTGACGTTTGGCTTGTCTGACTATCCGTTCTGGTTAGTGAACTTTGGCTATGTTTTGAATACATTTGTTCTTTTTACTTTTATTATTAAACAAGTGTGATTTAACTGTTCTTCTGTGTCGGCCTGATTTCATGGTTTCTGACAGTATGACACCAGGTTGAAGGTCAATTGCGCAATCATACGACTGGTGTGGAGGCAAACTACCGGCTTACCCTTTGTCAAAGACATAGCTAAAATCGTGGTACTCCTCTGGCAGGTAGGAGAGTGAAGAAGTGCACAGGACATTGGCTACCTTCTGGAAGCAT
This sequence comes from Lithobates clamitans, assembly GCA_037952925.1. Taxonomy (NCBI): domain Eukaryota; kingdom Metazoa; phylum Chordata; class Amphibia; order Anura; family Ranidae; genus Lithobates; species Lithobates clamitans. The sequence goes on from JBBGZY010001594.1 coordinate 2,626,398, forward strand.
GTCTTACTGTATTATGGTGACCAGGAGAGAACCTCAACACGAAAGAGGGGTTGTGCCTCTGTAACCAAGGATAACCAATAACCAGCCAAAACTTAGGTGAGGAAATAACTTAGAATTGGATTATCTCAAGGTGAAGAGCACCTACGGCCATGGACAATGGAACAGTCTCATGAGTCACATGGGTAGGCTGTAGAGGTCTCTCGTCAAGAGCCTCAATGGCAAGTGGAGTGTCACGCGGAATCGAGCCTGGAGTCAATGAGGATGGCAAACGTGATCAACTTCTCTAGCTCAGTAGGTATATCTCTGGCTGTTATCTCATCCTTGATGGTATCCGAGAGACCATGAGAAAAAGCAGCCATGAGGGCCTCATTGTTCCAAGCAACCTCTGCTGCCAGAGTACGGAATTCAATGGCGTAATCGGCAACAGTTCTCGTACTCTGTTTGATAGACATGAGGCACTTGGCAGCAGAAGCAGAGCGTGCGGGAATGTCAGATGCCCTTTTAAAAGAAGTCACAAACTAGACATGTGCGCCGTCAATAGATTTGTTTCGTTCCGTTCCGTTTCGTATTAGAATTAATTCGTATTTCGTAATTTTTGTCCGAAATTTAGTACGAATTACGAATTTTCGTCAGGTTCGTTAACTTTTCGTAACAATTACGAATGTTCGTTATGATGAATTTATCATTATGAGGGGCTCCCACCATCCCTGTGCTGTGCTGACTTCCTGGGTTTTTAACTTTTAGGTTTATTAACTTTTTGTAACAATTACGAATGTTTGTTATGATGAATTTATTATTATGAGGGGCTCCCACCATCCCTGTGCTGTGCTGACCTCCTGGGTTTTTAACTTTTAGGTTTGTTAACTTTTTGTAACAATTACGAATGTTCGTTATGATGAATTTATCATTATGAGGGGCTCTCACAATCCCTGTGCTGTGCTGACTTCCTGGGTTTTTACGTTATAGGTTCGTTAACTTTTCGTAACAATTACAAATGTTCGTTAGGAATTTGGATCCGAAATTCGTAAATGAAATTTTGTATTTCGTACAAAATTCAGAAGCATAGCAATTCGTATTTCGGATCCTCACGAATGTACAAATTTACGGAAATTCGTACGAATTTTCGATTCTTACGAAACGAATCGCACATGTCTACCACAAACTTAGGGTAACTCAAGACAACAGGTTTTTGCATCTCCCATAGAGGTTTTTGCCCAGGCCAAGGCTCTCTCAGAAAGCAAAGATATCACAAAATCTACTTTGTTTCTGTCAGTGGAAAACGCCTGGGGCAGCATCTCAAAGTATATCTCAACCTGGTTGAGAAACCCTCTGCATTGGACTGGATCGCCCCCAAATCGCTGGGGAAGTGGAGCGGAACCAGACATACCTCTTATAGAAATAATACTCGAGGCGGGTGCCTGCATAGAGACTGGAGCAGCAGCAGGGACGGTCTGCAACACAGGTTGTACCGGAGCAGCCTCAGTGGGAGATTCCAGGTGAGCCGTGTGACTCAGGAGCATTTATAACACCATGGCAAACTGATCCATGCGGTGATCCTGCTCATCCAATCTGGAAAAAATATTATTAACAAGTGTATTTACTGCATCTTCTGAATTCATGGCCTTCGCCTACTGTCAGAAACCATGAATCAGACCAAGACAGAAGTACAGTTAAATCACACTTGTTTAATAATAACAGTAAATAGAACAAACATAGTCAAAACATAGCCAAAGTTTGGTAACCGGAACGGATAGTCAGACAAGCCAGAAAGTCAGGTAGCCAGAGATCAGCGCAGTGGAACAGCAAGCAGGATTTGGAGCCAGAAGGAATGTCAGCCAAGCAAGTCTTTAACAGGAACACAGGAGATAGTCTCTGTGATGTTGACCAAGGCGAAGGCAGAGATCATCCAGGCTGGACAGCTTAAGTGGGCAGGACTGACGAGCAGGATATCATCAACAGGTGAGTCACTTTGGAGAGCTAGGAGCTGGCAATTAGCTGACAGTTGAGCGACCAGCTCAGAGGAAAGAAAGGCTGAGCCCAGCCCTGACAGAGAGATATCATTGTGTACCTGTACAAATCATTAGTAAGACCTCATCTGGAATATGCAGTTCAGTTTTGGGCACCAGTTCTCAAAAAGGATATCGGGGAACTGGAGAAAGTGCAGAGAAGGGCAACTTAATCTATTCCCTCTTGAGAAAGGCGATTAAGGGGTCCATATAGTGAACTTGGTGTTGAGTTATTCACTTAAGGTCATCACAGAGGACAAGAGGGCACTCTTTACATCTAGAGGAAAAATACTGAAAGGTTTCTTCACATTAAAAGCTGTGAAAATGTGGAATAGACTCCCTCCAGAGTTGGTTCTGGCAAGCTCAGTAGATTGCTTTAAAAAAGGCCTGGATTCTTTCCTAAATGTACATAATATAACTGGGTACTAACATTTATAGGTAAAGTTGATCCAGGGAAAATCCAATTGTCTCCTGGGAGATCAGGAAGGAATTTTTTCCTCTGCTGTAGCAAATTGGAACATGCCTTGCTGGGGGTTTTTGCCTTCCTCTGGATCAACTGTGGGTGAAGGATTGTGTATAGGGGATTGTATTTTATTTTATTTTTTTGGTTGAACTAGATGGACTTGTGTCTTTTTTCAACCTGTCTATGTAACTATCTCATTTTAGCAACAGTGCTCCTCTGTTGTACCGACATTGCCAGACGTCCATCTCTTTTCCTGTAATAAGAACAGTTTGCTCTCCAAAGTCCTTTTCATTCTTCTCTCCTGATGTCACAACCTCAGACATGAATGGAATTCCAGACTCCTTTTCTCCAGCTTTGTCAGAAACAATAATATTTAACAGTCAGACTTTTTTAGCTCCTTGAATCAAAGAAACAATTCATCTAATATGTAATAAAAGGGGGTATTATTAACTTTAGGCAGAAGCTTTTATATAAACTTTTACTCCTAGTTTTATAGAAACCATTTTTTTTCTTTCAACGCTGTCTGCGTCTACTTGAACAATACAGTATATTCAAGCACTGCAGCACACCCTCATGGTAGTTGGCGGAATTACCCCAGAAATGTTTTCAAAGAAGAGACCAATTATTCTAGCCTGTGAGATGCTGCTGAAGCCTAATCCTGTTGAAATAACATTTTCTTTGCACCATTTGTAAATGTAATGTCTGTGTTGGTAAAGCTACAAAATATTGGATCCTACAGAACAAAGTGGAAATCCATCAAATTAATTTTCTGAATAGCCGTTTGTGATTAACCATTTTTAAAAAAAAGCTGCTTTGTAACTGATCCACGGTGAGCATTAATGCCGCGTACACACGATCGGACTTTCTGGCATACTTAGTCCGGCACACTTTTTAAACGTACTTTCTCCGCCAGGTGCGCCGACTTTAAAACGGACAGACTTGCCCTTCAGAGAGCAGTTCAGCCGGAGAGAGCGTTGTGTCAGCATCTGGAGAAGAGAAGAGAAGACAAGAAGCCCAGAAGTCCGGACCTCCGCTGGCAAGAGAGCTACCTGAAGACAGCGGAGGAGCCGGCCGAAGAACTGTAACACCGGGAGAAGAGAGCGGAGAAGAACCAACCGGACACCGGGAGAAGATGAACCGGAGGGACCCCGAAGCCGGAGGAAGATCCCCCCCGAGCTGTTTAATAAATTATTTTAAAAACCTGTGTAGTGTTTTATTATTGACACTTTTTCCCTAGGTGAATGGGTAGGGGTACCATGTACCCCATACACATTCACATAGGGTGGGGGGGGCCGGGATCTGGGGTCCCTCTTATAGGGGGCTCCCGGATTCCGATAAGCCCCCCGCCCGCAGACCCCGACAACCAACGGCCAGGGTTGTCGGGAAGAGGCCCTTGTCCTCATCAACATGGGGACAAGGTGCTTTGGGGGGGGCCCCGCAGGGCGCCCCCTCCCCCAAAGCACCCACCCCCCATGTTGAGGGCATGCGGCCTGGTACGATTCAGGAGGGGGGGCGCTCGCTCGTCCCCACCCCCTTTCCAGACCGGCCGGGCTGCGTGCTCGGCCTGGTATGCCCCGCGCTCGCCGCAATAGGAAAATTTGTTTTTCCTATTGCAGCGAGCGGGAAATGCAATACCCTGCCCTCGCGTCGTATCTGGTCCGTTGGACCAGCACACAGACGAGCGGACTTTCCGCCAGAAGCTGAGTCTGACGGAAAGATTTAAAACATGTTTCAAATCTAGGTCCGGCGGGCTTTTGGGAAAAAGTCAGCCGGAAAAGTCCGCCGGAGCGTACACACGGGCGGATTGTCCGGCAGACTCTCGTCCGCCGGACCAAGTGTGCCGGAAAGTCCGCTCGTGTGTACGTGGCATTAGAGTTGTTTTTGCTTCACCTTTTGTATATTTCGGAGAATCTACTGGAGTTCCTGTCTTTGCCTGGATCATTTACCCTATGAAGGGACCTGCCTATTTGACCATCTGTTAATTCAGTGGTCCAGTCCTTAAGGTGAGCGAAGCGATTGCTCTGAAGGTGGAGGGTCTGTCACCATTATCTTCTTGAGTGTCACTTGGAATCCTCTTGGTGCTTGCTGGGACTTTTAGTCTTCTTCCCCTCACTTGTTGGACTTTTTTGTGATTGCTTTTTTAATACTGCATTTATCATTGTATTATTAATTTACCTGTTCTTGCGCTGCACCTTACCTTATGAATTTTCTGAATAGACCTTAGCTTTGACTACAGTTTATAAACTGTATTGTGTGTATTTGTTACATTTGTCCCATTGTTCAAGTGTGCTTCAGTGCCTTTTATTTACGTAGATAACTTTAAGGCTTACATGTAGGTGGGGCCTAAGTTGGGTACTTTGTAGTATTTGGAAGAAATACTTGCACAAAGAGCATTTGGCACTTGGTTGGCAGTTACATAGTTACATAGTAGGTGAGGTTGAAAAAAGACACAAGTCCATCAAGTCCAATCTATGTGTGCGATTATATGTCAGTGTTACATTGTATATCCCTGTATGTTGCTATCGTTTAGGTGCTTATCTAATAGTTTTTTTAAACTATTGATGCTCCCCGCTGAGACCACTGCCTGTGGAAGGGAATTCCACATCCTTGCCGCTCTTACAGTAAAGAACCCTCTACGTAGTTTAAGGTAAACCTCTTTTATTCTAATGTTAATGAGTGGCCACATGTCTTGTTAAACTCCTTTCCGCAAAAAAGTTTTATCCCTATTGTGGGGTCACCAGTACGATATTTATAAATTGAAATCATATCCGCTCTCAAGCTCTCAAAATAAATAGGATTGGTCCAAGCACAGAACCCTGGGGGACCCCACTACCCACTTCTAACCATTCCGAGTATTCCCCATTTATCACCACCCTCTAAACTTGCCCTTGTAGCCAGTTTTCAATCTATGCACTCACCCTATGGTCCATGCCAACGGACCTTATTTTGTACAGTAAACGTTTATGGGGAACTGTGTCAAATGCTTTTGCAAAATCCAGATACACCACGTCTACGCGCCTTCCTTTATCTAGATGGCAACTCACCTCCTCATAGAAGGTTAATAGATTGGTTTGGCAAGAACGATTCTTCATAAATCCATGCTGATTACTGCTAATGATACCGTTCTCGTTACTAAAATCTTGTATATAGTCCCTTATCGTCCCCACCAAGAGCTTGCATACTATTAATGTTAGGCTAACTGGTAATTCCCAGGGATGTATTTTGGGCCCTTTTTAAATATTGGTGCTAAATTGGCTTTTCTCCATCACTTGGTACCATTCCAGTCAGTAGATTGTCAGTAAAAATTACTTGACTTAGTTCCCCTAAGTCCCCTCAGATGCAAGCCATCTTGTCCCGGTGATTTAATAATGTTAAGTTTCCCAAGTCTAATTTTAATTCTGTCCTCTGTTAACCTTGGAGGTGCTTCCTGTGATGTGTCATGAGGATAAACACTGCAGTTTTGGTTACTGAAGCCCCCCGATTCCCTTGTGAAGACTGAGGAGAAGAATAAATCCAATACCTTCGACATCTCCCCATCCTTTGTAACCAGATGTCCTTCATCATTCTTTATGGCGCCAATATGGTCTGTCCTCCCTTTTTTACTGTTTACATACTTAAAGAATTTCTTGGATTTTTTTGCTCTCCTCCGCTATGTGTCTTTCATGTTCTATCTTAGCCACCCTAATTGTACCCTTACATTTCTTGTTGCATTCTTTATAAAGTCTGAATGCTGATGGTGATCCCTCAACCTTGTATTTTTTGAAGGCCTTCTCCTTTGCTTTTATATGCATTTTTACATTGGAGTTAAGCCATTCGCTCTTTTAAATGTATTACCCAATGGGATGCATTGGCTAATGCCCTTATTTAATATGCTCTTAAAGCAAACCCATCTCTCCTCCGTGTTCTTTGGTATGCAGCAACAGATAAACTGGTCTTCAGCACTAATATCAATGCTGTAGTGACCACCAGCTGTAGCCATTGATAGTTAAAGTGAGAAAATGTAACCAGCACACTATGAATCTCCAGAATGAATCCAAAACTTTAATCAGGGATCACCTTGTTACAACAGAAGCAACGTTTTGGAGCCTCACAGGATCCCTTCATCAGGCATGATGATGGGATCCTGTGAGGCTCGGAAACATTACTTCTGCTGTAACAATGTGGTCACTGTGACAAGGGGTGGGCAGGAGGGGCAGCTGCCCTGGGCACTGTTATATCATGTGAGGTGGTGGCACCACAATGAGATTGGGGGAGGGGGAGGGGATTTGTGTTGAGAAGGAGAATTTGGGGGGGGGGGGGCAGAAGTTGGTAAGAATTATTCTAGGAGGGCAAATTTGGGAAGGTGTGTTATTTGGGGGATTTGTATTGGGAGGGAATATGGGGGAAGAGGATTTGTGCTGCAGGAGGGTGGATTTGGTGTGTATGTGAGATAAACGTAAATGGTGGAGGGGAATTTAGTAGGGATGATTGGGGGTATTTGTACTAGGAGGGGAAATTTGTATTGATGATTTGTGCTAGGTTGGAGGATTGGGGGAGGTATTTGGAGTTGGAAGGGAAGTATTTGGAGTTGGGGGTAAGGGATTTGTGCTAGGAGGGGGGGGATTTGTGTTGGGAGGGGCGATGGGGGAAGAGAATTTCTGCTGCAGGAGAAATTGGGGGGGAAGGGGGGGGTTGTGAGATCAAATTAAAATGGTAGAGGGGAATTTATTTTATTTTTTGGGGGAGGGGGGTATTTTGCTAGTAGGGATGATTGGGGACTATTTGTACTAGGAGGGGAAATTTGTGGGAGATTTGTCCTAGATTGGGGGATTAGGGGAGGTGAATTTGTGCTGGAAGGGAGGAATTGTGGAGTTGGGGGGAAAGGATTTGTGCATGGAGGGGACATTTGAGGGGTAGAGGATTTGTGCAAGGAATG